>JAXQQM020080670.1:0-169422 GCA_034641835.2 Pinus albicaulis | reverse complement strand
AAAATTATACTTATAGAAAAATTCAACCCATATAATTTTCACTTGTTCAAGTTAAGTATTTAGTAGGTTAACTAGTTCACTAATTTCAAATTTTATGATTTTTATAGTAATTTTCTGTTAATTTTTACCACATGTAGCAAGGGTATTTTTGAGTGATTCCACTTGGATTGGATTCCTATGAAATCCTACTTAATAAAAAAAAACTACCCCATCTCATTTTCATTTTATTTGTTTGGGAATTTGGCAAGTTGACTCGAGAAACAACAATCATGTAGCAGTTTTATTTCGAGATCTTCCTTGCCCATATTTACTCTAAATTCATGGTAGAAGTAGATTTATAGTATATGAATTCTATGAGACCACTTTGGTTGATCTGTGGATTGGTTAGGTTTCGATTTATCCCTTACATTTCTTTCTTCTTGAATGTCGATTTCTGAAATTAGTCTAGATTTCCTTTCCACAATTTACTTTAAGCAAAGTGTGTTTTCCTTCTTGCAAAAGTAATCTAGGACTTTTCTTTCCTGCAAAATAGAATAGATTTCCTTTAATACCATTTCCTTCCCAACAATATAGATTAGATTTTCTTCTTCTTTTTTTCATTTCACTTACATTTTTTCAAATAGAATGTATTTCCTTTCTATCATTTACTTTCCAAAAAAAGTATAATAAGTTTGTTTATTCTTATTTACCTTTTGCAACTTAGGATTGGTGGCTTACCTATATCTTTTCTCATTTGAAATTGTTTCATTGTATTACTTCACTTGCATCAAAGGGAGTCATACTGGGAAGAGGAAGGTGTCTGCTGCACATAAAATGTCATCCCCTTTTAAGTTTGTACAAACACTCGGTTGATAATTTAAGTTGGTAGTATTGGGAGTTGCAACATTCTTGTTGCAATAATGGGGCTCATCATTTTTTGGCACCATTTCCAGGGAGGGTGTCAAATCATGTACTCTCTTGTTCTTGGAATGGTTCCTTATTTCTTTTTTTCATTCATATTTTATGCAAAAACAAAAAAAATTGCATTATACATCTCTCGTTGCATTAGCATTCTCATTCAAGTTTTCTTATAAAAAATAAAAAATAAATTCTTCAATACCACAACCCCCCCCCCAACCATAAAATTTTGCATGTAGAAGACTCAGGATGTGGAAGAGAAGTTAAAAGGAGGAATGGAGATTCTCTACTCTTTCAACCCATATCAACAATGGTTTAATCCTCCCCAACCTTTTCTAACATATCAGGGGTCTTATTTCATTCCTTCTTTTCATCTATATCAACACCAACCTCTTCAATGGGTTGATCCATATTCTCCTCAATATTATTATTCTACCCAACATTTCATTCCTATATACATCCATATTCACAATAGCCTCCTTAATGGGGTGTTCCATATTTCCCTCAATATCCTCAATTCCCATGTCCACACTAGCCTCCTCAATCGGGCGATCCATCTTTCCCTCAATATCCTAAACTCCAATATCAACAAAAATACCATCCACCTCCTCCAAATCCATATTAAATACCCACTCCCTCTCAAATAAATGCATAATCCCTTCCCAACCCCAATAATAAAATGTCTCAACCCCCTTACAAGGTTGAGATGAAAAATATTAAAAAAGATCCTTTTGATCTGAATGACATTCATCTTAGATAAAAAGGAGTATTTCAAAAAGAAGATTCATCTGTTTTCATTAAATAACAACATCAAGAAGAATAATATCTAGAGGAGAATAAAGAGCCATGGAGCACCTTTGATGAAGAGAAGCCATTAAAACTTGAGATTGAGGAATTTATACAATGATTTCAGGAGACTAACCAAAAAATAGTATAAAATTTGAATGGCACGGAAAAATAAGACATGAAAATAATCCAGATGAGTAAATTAACCAAGGGAATTAAAGCTATATTGAGCTTTGGTTCCAGAAAATAAACAAGAAGGGGCAACATTCGCTTCTTCAACAATGCTTGATATCATCAAAGTCAAAGCAATTTCTCTCTTATATTCAGGTACATGCCAAAGCATGTATTTCAATCCTACGCATGAGTTTATATGTCATCTTGTTATGCACATGGATCCATTGGAAGTATTCTTATACTTGAAAGAGATTTTATTTTTTTCAAGCAAAGTACGATAGATAACGAAAGAAGAAAAAACAAATCTCAGGTGAAAACCTCCTTTAAGGCACCTTAGATTGGATCATTGATGAAAATATATATGAGGTGGTCATTAGTTTGGAGAAAAGAGAAAAAAGAAAAAGAGAATAAAGAAGAAGTAAATAAGATCCTAGGTGAAAACCTCCTCTAAGGCGCCTAGGCAGACATACTGGTTGAAAACCTCATTGAGGTAGTTATTAGGCCTAGAAAAAAAAATGAAAATAAAAATATGTTTTTTCCCTAGGTATCTTTCTCTAAGGAATACAAGTGCTCCCCAACCTCTATAAGCAATAAGAAAAATTTAGTAACATAAGAAAAAGTTGATCAAAAATCTAGTCAAGGGAAGTCAAATTTAAGCTTTCACCTCCTTTGCACAGATGCTCCGATAGGACAAAGCCATGTCAATCTATCATTCTCATCCATTTCCAACATCCACCAATCATTCCCAATCCTTTCCCATTCATTTTCCTCGTTATTTTAAAGTTCTACAAGAAAGTTTTGTGTTGCTACATGATTGCCAAAAAACACACGGAAGAATTTTTTTTGACCATATCTCAAAAGGCCTCCATATTTTTGCAATTTGTTTCACGGGGAGATGCATAAATATTATGGTAACATGCTTAAAAATTTCAACGAATTCCAGTGCATACTTTTGAGAAATTGGCCTCCATCACCTACAACCATTTTCCATTTTTTGCAAAAGTTATGAATCCATTGGCCAATATTTTTTATGGGGAGATGCATAAGGATGATGGAAACATGCTCAAAAAATTTCAGGTCAATCCAAGCCACCATTTTAGACATATGGATTAAAAAATTCTACTACAGGATATTCCTGTAATGCCACAGGATTGTCCCATATTTGCTACAGGATTGTGATCGACATAAAGAGAGGGGTCATATATTATGTTTTCCTTAGGGATATGAAAAATGAAATCTACCACACCTCCATCATCAATCCTCCACACCATTTAGTCACTTCTCCATCCAAAAATTCATCTTTGTACATGAAAAAACCCATTTTCACCCCATCTTCCACATTTTTCACCACCACCAAAAATTATAGTCCCTATCCATGGGTTCACCATGAATTATTAGATATGCTGAGTACATTACATGAATATTATTGTGGTATTGGATAATATTTTGTGATTACTACAAGAAAGAATACAATCTTGTAGTAGCCTGCAAAACCCTACAAAACCACATATTAGAGTCACTTGACATCACCAAAGTAAATACTTAGCCATCCTGAAGTATTGAAGGAATATATTTGTGATCATGGGTAGCCACACAACTCTTGAGGATCTACTACAGGATCACTATTCATACCCAACAACAGCAAATCGATCCACGATTTAAAGGACTTGCATCCACACACTTCGCTCATTCAGACATCTATCCGAAAATATCTACAAAAATATTTTGTTCAAAAGGACCAGAGCATGAATCAACTAGCATGGAAAACAGAACCTCAAATAGTTAGAAAATCAACCACCATATTTGAAGCAGCATGCAAACATCAAGGCAGTAAAATATCATCGAGTAGGCACAGGTATGCATTTTTCTTCACCTCTCCTCTTAAGCGTATTATGGTTAAAAAATTGTTGTTAATGCACAATAGAGAAGGTTTTGTAGGTTGAAGGTGGTCAGCAGTCTCGAATAGTTAAGTGAAGATAACTTCCTCTCTCATGTAATGTGGAGAAGACGACAAAAATAAGGGTGATAATTTTGAGGAGTGGGTTATTAGGTTTGATAATTTACAAAGGTGTTAGTTGGGGGCCAGCTCATACAACACATTGATCCCACCAACAAACCACAAAAGGAATAAAACGAAAAAAATGAATCTCATTTGTACGGAGAATTCATTCCTAAAATGGCAAGGGAGACCCACTAAGATGTCAAAATTCGAGCTACCTGTTGAGCCCCAAAGATGTCCTTCTTTTCCACCACATTTCACTTCATTTCCTTTGTCCCTCATCAATTACAGGCTTGAATGATCAATAATATTGATTAGGATTACTTTAAGAATGTATATAATGACTAACTTGCTATGTTTTCATGATTTTGTTGTTGTAGTAATTTTTGACTAGACTCGGCTACAGAACGCAGTCATTCTGTAGCCAGTCGCCTATTCCGCAGCTATCTTCATGTTCACGCAGGTTCTAGGTGTCACCTCAAGGAAAAACGCATATGGTCATATTCCACATCACTCCCCCATCATTTCTTGCTCTCCACGAAGTCTGAGCTCGAGTCTACAGGCGGTTATGCACGTGGGAAACCAAAACTAGGAGATAGACTTCTAATAGGATAAGGACTGTACAGATGTCCTTAATCATAATACAAGACCACCGCCAGAGTTCTAGTTCGATTTTAGTTGGGAAAGACATTTATTCCTGTTTTATCTCAAAGACAGTTATGTAATTTTGTTATAAGTATGGCTCGAGAGATCGAGAGACAGCTAGCTAGATTTTGTTTTGTTGCTAGATCTCAGAAGACCGTAATACTCTGTTTTTTGAAGAATTTCTCCTTTAATGAAAGAAGCATCACTTTATTGCAAGAGCTGAGTCAATCTTGAGTAGATTTGCGTGCTAATCCGGTGGTAGAGGGCCCCTGCTACCTAAGAAGCTTTGTTCATATGGTTTAGATAAGTAACTTAGCCTTGTTTCATTCCTAGTTTAATCAATTTTCTGAACTTTGTGTTTTTATACTTACTTGCAGTGGATGCCGCAGTCAGTCTTATCCTTACAAACTATTCCAAAATACCACTAACATTGGATGAGATATAACTGTAGTATTTTAGGAGTTAATTGCATTTTTTTCTGAAACTTATGTTTTATGCTCATTTGCATTGAAAGATACAACCAAACTTGTTTTTACAAACTATTCCAAAATATCACTCATATTGAACGAGATAGGATTGTATTATTTCACAGAATTAGTTGCATTTTAGTTCAGTTGAAATACTCTGGAGGTAGATGTCACTCTAGTTTAATTCTATCACTGTATTTCAAGTTTGATAATGGCACTCTAGTTCAACTTTGTTCACTGTATTTCAAGTTAGATTAGTGGCATTCTAGTTCAGTTTCAGTTCACTGTATTTCAAGTTAGGTTAATGGCATTCTAGTTTAGTTGTGGTCACTGTGTTTCAAGTTTGATCAATTGCATTCTAGTTCAGTGTTATCCATTGTTCTTTAAGTTGTATTAACTGTCAAAATTAGACTTCACGACCTTCATTGTTTACAAACTACTCTTGTTTTGACTTTCTATTAATGCATCATTATATGGACAGGAATTAGTGACATCAGTTTAAGGCCTTGAACACCCTCCAAAATTTTGACTACCATTTCAAATTTTTAGAGCCCCTTAGAACTAAAAAGAAATTGTTAAGTCATCAGATCGCAAAGGTAAACAATTTATGAAAACTGCGACCTGCGACCTAGCGACCTAGCAACCTAGCGACCTCAGGTCGCCAAGTCGCCAGGTCGCGAATCCTCAAAATTTATGAAAACTGCGACTTTGCGACTCAGCGACCAGGTCGCCGGGTCGCCGGGTCGCAAGGTCGCAAAACTACAAATTTCATGCAAAGCGCGACCTAGCGACCTAGCGACCCAGCGACCCCAGGTCGCCAAGTCGCAAGGTCGCAAGGTCGCAAAACTCAAAATTTGACAAATCCGCGACCCATCGACCTGCATTTATTGCTCGCACGTGCGACTTTCTATAAAAGGGAGGTCGCAGGTCGCATTTTTCACATTCAGCGATTTGTAAGAAAACGCCTCTGACAGCTCAACTGACGCGTTTTTCCCGGGTAAGTTGCCATTTCTTCCTGCTGTTTCCGTTTTAATGCTTTTCTTACTAAACCCATCTCTCCTTAGGCCTTTAAATGGTCTTTTGACTGAGCTTAGATGTTTTTGGGGGTTTTGTGAGTTTATTTGTTGCATGAATTGCCCAAACCTCACTGCTTTTCCTGATTCACCTTTATGGCACCATCCCTTGCTTTTGAAACCATGCCATAGCTCCCCCTGGGCCCAGCCATCTTGTAAATTCCCAACAGAAGGGAGAAAAGGAGTTCAAGGCCGCGCGCGCGAAAACCCCCGGCAAGCTAGTTTGCGACCTGCGACCCAGCGACCTAGTCGCGAGGTCGCAAAGTCGCACTCTCTCCACTTGTTTGGGATTTGCGACTTTGCGACCCAACGACCTGGTCGCGAGGTCGCTAAGTCGCATTTTCCACTTTTCCGAGGATCTGCGACCTAGCGACCCAGCGACCTGGTCGCGAGGTCGCAAGGTCGCGCCCGGACCCTGTTTTTGCGATCCGCGACCCAGCGACTCAGTAGTCCAGTTTTGCATTAACGCAGCTAGATTTCATCACTAAATTGTAACTGGTTTTTATCACCATGTCATTCTTATCGTGGGACTCATTTCTGAATTTGACAGGTGAAACTCAAGAAGACATAGAGTGCATACCTGTGCTCTCAGATTCTAGTGACATGGCGCCCCCGCTATCTCGGAGGAAGGACAAGAAAAAAGCGGAAGAGATTGATGAGCTGGAGGTGGTGTCCCCACCCCCAATATACCGAGATACACTATGTACTTTTTCAAAAGACGACAGCATGAGGTGGTACCAGATTTATCATGAGTTCGCCACACCGGAAGAAGAATTTCCAGAAGATCTCCCAGACCGGGAAGTATACTTGGCGGTAAAGAGGTCCAAACTACATCTGGCAGGGGCGCATCCAGCCATATTCCCATGTCCGGAGATCATAGACTGGATCATACAAAAGACAGACCCCGAGAAGTTTGTGATCAGGGATCACCAAGGCAGAGCTTTCGCTACACTGGTAGGCTCGGATGCACACATTTATTACTCACTGCCTCGCCCAAACGAGCATTTCTCTCCAGAATGGGTTGTTACTCACGTCGTTCCAGTAGTTGATACTATTAGGCAATGGTGGGAGGAGCCCGAGAAGTTCAAGGTCAAGAAAGACCAAGAGTACCCAGTGGCGAGCCTGAGAAAGGTTTACAAATTGGTTGCCGCCATGCTCTGCAGACTTTACGGGTGCCCAGATTGCTCCACCTTCAGCGGCAGTTGGGCTACTATCATGGAGTATGTGACAACACAGGGCACTCGTTTCAACTGGGCCGGCATACTGATGACGTCGATGCAGACCAACTTGAACTCGGCATTGGCCCCGGAGGAAGGAATGCCCGCAGAATTTTACATGGCCTCTTACCTACTAGACGCTGTCTGCGCCCGAGTAGATTTTGATGGATGGCCGCACAACTGGGACCCCGAGCAATCACGCGCAATTCATCTGCAACTCAAGGTATTTTGGGAGTCCAAATACAAGCAGGATATAGATCAGATTTCCCAAATATTTATTCCCTCTCTGTACAGACATTTATTTGGCCAAGATGCCCCTTGCATGTCGTGGCGGGCCAAGGAAACGCTAGTTAAAGTGGGACACTGGTTCCCTTTCCCGGGATACACCTTCATCCGAGTTTTTGGAACTTACAAGGCGCCACATGCTATGCCTCACTTCGTGACAGACAAAATGCTTATCCAGGAAGTATGCTTTCAAATGTCACACGGATTCTCCAACATCTTGTCTAAAGGCAAAAAGAAGTCGTGGCCCACGTTACCCCTCACCATTGGTGCATTCACAGTTAAAGACTTCAGGGAAGTAACAGCAGAAGCAGAAGCAATGAGAGGGTATCACCTCGGGGCGCTTGAACACAGAACATACGACCCAGAGAAAATAGTTCCTGAACACTGCCGGAGGGCCAATTTCAGGTGGACTTATCAGCACCTTGAGCGCCCGGCGGAAGATGAGAGAAGAAACTGGTATAATGCCGAAAGACAACTCGCTCCGGAAATTGACGTGGTTCAGGAAGACCCAGATGATCAGAGCTTAGAAGACAGAAGACGCCAGTTAGGAGGTGCCTCTTCATCCGTACTCAAGAAATCTCGAACCAACACAGGGCCAATTCCATCCATCAAACAAAAGGAAGCAGAGGCAAAAGCCCAGCAAGAAAGGGAGAAAAAGCTAAAAGAAGATGAGGAGGCGCGCCAAAAGAGTGCAACAGCAACACAAAAGAAGAAGCTGGCCAAAGAGGCCAGGAAAGAAAAGGAGGACAAGGAGGCACAAGCCGCAGCGGAACGGGCACTTAAGGCAGAGCTGGACAAGGCAGAGGCTGAACGCCAAAAGAAAGCCGAACAGGCTGCTGCAGCTGAACAGAAGAAGAGGGCCGAAATAGAAGCAGCAGCAGAAGCTGAACGGCGGAGGAAGGAAGAAGAAGAGAAGAACACAGAGGAAAGGGAGGATGACATGCTGGACGATCTTGAGGTAACTCCTCTCGACATACCTCTGGGCCGTACAAAACTCTCCGATGTTAGATCGCCCCAGAGACAGGAAGAAGATGTGTTCGACCTGACCAGACTTACATTTGATCAGTTTTCGTTCAAAATCCGTCAAGAGAAGAGGAGGTCGTTGGCACAAAGTCCCTCTGCATCATCCGTAGTGTCGACAGGCAAGGATATAGTTTTGGATACCAGGACTAATCCGGTAATGATAGCATCAGCAGGTACTGCCTTCGCTGCGGCTACGGAAGAGAATGTAACCCGGATGAGTAGAGAAATAGTATCTCTACAGAACAGACTGCACGCAGCTGAGCAACGCGAAAAGATAGCAGAGCAGGAGAAAGCAGAATTGCAAGCAGAAGTCCAGCAACTTCGAAACCAAGCTCTACCAGCAAATGAAGTCTCGCTTGCCATTTTCAAGGAGTGTGAGGTGTTGGAAGTGACTATGAGACAGGTATATGGTGAAATGTTCACCATTAAACAAAAGTCGCTCCTCTGGCAAGAGCACGAATCGAAACCAGGCAAAGACAAGAGCAGCTCAGAGAGGCTTCACAGGCTTTAGACCGGATGATGGGTTGGATAATACAGCACCCTCAGGCACCTGAAAATTTGCCTAAGAGAGACTGGATTCACACGCAGGATGCAAAGGTTCAACTCCGCATGGCGATGCAATCTGGAGACAAATTGTCCAAAGACCTGGACAAAGTAATGTCCTCGTACAACCACCTGATTAGTGGTATCGACTCAATGCATACGTTGCATCACATTCCATCACTTGGGGCATTAGAAGAAGAGAAAACCTGGGAACAAGTAGACCAGGACATCCAATCATTTTTGCAACCTATCAAGCAAGCCGCAGCTGATCCAGAACCCTCGGCATCTCAAGAGCATCTTAGTAAATTCATCGCCACTCCAGCGCGGATTTATACCAAGCTTGCATCACTTTCAAATCAGATCGGACAGAAAAGAGAGACCTTAGTACCAAACGCTTTGGAATGTGTGCATAGGCTGAAGGAGGAGGTACCTCTGGTTGCCCCCCATAGCAGCAGAATACAGGACGTGGCAGGATTTCCTGAAGGAGCAACAGATTGACGTCCCTGACCTTAATATTTCACGGCCCGGCAGCAGCAAGTCCTGAGCAACAAGTAAAACCAGGTCGCAAGTCGCACCAACAGGACAGGTCGCAGGTCGCATCTCCTACCTAGGTCGCAGGTCGCATCTCCTACCCAGGTCGCAGAATGAGTGGGTCGCAAGGTAACCCAACGGTCAAGAAGGCGAACAGTCAAGGGAACCCAACGGACAGTTTTGACATTATAAATACTTCCTTCGGGAACTTGTAAAGGGCTTTTCTTTTTTGGGAAAACTCAAGAGCTACATGCAATTGTATTGAAAGATTCTACACTTGAGCATATGAATATAGAGTCTTGTTAAAATACCCTATGGTTATGATGTGTTTTGTTGTATGAACACTTTGCGTATTTCTTGTACAGTTTCAGAATATCCTATGATTAAAGAAGCTGCACTATTCATGTCATCGTTTATGCGTCATGGCTATCCGTGTTGTATCAATGATGTTCATTTTATTATCTGTTCTATTAATGAATGTTAATGAACTATTTTGTTAGCATTTCGTTTCATCTTTCAGGAAGTGAGGAGGTACCTTATCATAAAGAACTATTTCTTTTGTGATCAGACTACCGTACAAGCATTACCCCACAAAAGATGTGTTGCTAATGACATCTCTTGAGGTGTATGTGCTTTATCTATAATCTTGCTACACATAGTGTTTGATTCATGTTTAACACATTAATTTATCATATTTGGCTAATGATGCATTTCTTAGATGAAGAAATCAATACATATAGTGCACTTCACTTCAACAGTTTACTAGCCCTGGCTGACAATTTATGACATCAATTTAGGAACACTAAGTTGAGCAGACATTTTGGCATAGTTTCCAGGGAAGTGTAACTAGGTAGCCTTGTTTCTTACCTCCCAAAAACAATGACATGCGTAGAGAAAGAGACTCAAGGGGTAGATTCATAAGAAGCAGAAGCTTGATTCCTTGAACACCACTTGTTTCACCAAGACCAAAAGCCAACACACCTCCAAATCAAACCCATATTCCATCCTTTACTGATCCTATACTTCCAGAGAACTTAAGATTAGATATTCCATTAGAAATACCTTCCACTTTATCCAATGAACCTATCTTAGAAGAAGATCCTGAGACCCCTGCTGGGGACATAAACTTTTCAACTTCGACAAAAGAATCAACTATGGCAGAAGAAGGTGGAGGAGGAGTCTTTAATGGAGAACACACACTATTTGGAGGGGGTAAAGGTAGAGGTAGAGGAGAAGGAGGTAGAGGTGCAGAAGGAGAAGGAGGTAGAGGAAGAGGTAGAAGAGAAATGTGAAGCTCTTTTGGGTTTCCTATAGTATATGAAGAAACCAATGCAACTATGAAAAACATTTCACCCTCTGTCCTTCCAAACTTTTATGGACTTAAAATTGAATATCTTGAAACCTTCCTATTTTAATTTGAAGTCCTACGTAGAACCTATGACTACTTACAAGATGCTCAAAAACTTAAATTGTTCCCTTCAACATTGAAAGGAGCAGCATTAAAATGGTTTATGAGTTTGATCAATAGTTTTATTAGGACATGGGAAGACATGAAACAAGAATTTCGAGAGAGGTATTTGGATTACTGTATGCCAATCAACCATAAGGAGGAAGTGTTTAAAATGTTACAAAAAGAGGATGAAAATTTGGAAGATTTGTTGGAGAGGTTTAACTATAACATCAAGAGGGAAAAAATGGAAAACTTAGATCAAGATACTTTGAAAACTCTCTTATTGAAGAAAATTAGGGATGAATGGTTAGATATCCTTAACATGATGGGAAAAGGGATATATCTCAGCTCACATTACCTGAAATAGCTGAATTATGTATCAACCTTTCAAGAGGAAAATCTAAAACTGTAAAAGGACCAAGAGACCCTGCTCTTGCAAGGGCAAGTAAATCTGCTTCTGGGATAGTAAGTAGGGAAAAAATAGGACATATGCTTGATGAATTAAAATCTGATATTTTGGGGAGTCTTAGTGAACAAATAGACACCCTTAAGTTACAAGACAAGCAGAAAACTGAATCTGATGCCTTAGCAATCTTTTGTCCCAAATGTAGAAAGAAGCATGCCTTGAGAGAGTGCCCTTTGGATTCAAAAGTAGTAGAGACTTGTCTAATTTGTTCAAAAAAACATGAGACCAAGAGTTGTCCTTCACTTCCTGGTCTTAAAGTTGTCTTTCAAGAAGAAACCTCTACAAATTCCACAGAATCTCTCAATTTTGTCTCTAGAAGGCCGTGACAAGGACCTCAAACACAAGGATTCCATGATCAGATGTATAATCAACCCCCACCAAATTGGAATTCTTGGCAGCAACCTTGGCCCCAATTCCAAAATCAATCTCAAACTTGGGCACAAGGAGCACAAAATCCCTATGGAAGATATTCTCAGTACTATCAGTATCCACCATCCTATCCACCATATCCACATTTCCCTCCTGAACAAAATTTTCAACAAAATCCTCAACAGAATCATCAAAATCCACAACATCAAAATTCACCATTTCCATTACCATTTCCTGAGAAAAAAAATCAGTTGCATGCCCAACCCATACCAAACCCCAACAATAAAAATTCTCAGAACACATACATGATAGAAGGCCAACAGTTTCCAACTTATTTGATCACTCCTTTAGACATTAGTGATGTTCAACTTAGGTCTGGAAGAATACTTGAAAAGAGGAAACCTTCTGTTATCATACAAGAGCAAAAAAACTCTGAGGAAGATTCTATACGAGTAAATAAAAGTCTTGAAGAAGACACATCTTTCCAAGATCCAAATATTGAAAAATCAAAACAAAAAGAACCAATAATTTCAACTCCTATATTAGAACAACCATCAACATCAACTTCTACACCTCCCTTTCCAGAAAGATTACACATTGATAGAGGTGTAGAAAAACAAATTATGGTGCCTAATTATGATTTCCTAGATGAGCTGAGAAATTTTTGTATTAAGATCCCATTATTACAAGTTATCAAGGAAATTCCAATCTTAGCAAAGACAATAAAGGAGTTGAGCATGAATAAAACAGGAAAAAGAATAAGAGAGACAAAGAAAATTCAACTGGCAAGAAAAATAGCAGATATCATAATGGGTAAGATTACTATTCCGAAGTATCTAGACCCAGGAAATCCAGTTGTCAAAATACACTTCAATGGAACTGAGATCCAAAACACACTTATTGATTTAGGAGTAGCAATCAATATCATGAGTAGACAAATCATGGATAAACTGAAGCTTCCTAATCTTCTTTTTACACCCACATTATTACAATTAGCAGACAGATCTGTGATCAAACCTGATGGGGTAATAGAAGAAATTCTAGTGTCCCTAGATTCTTGGGAGTATCCTGTGGATTTTATGATCCCAACTCCTAAGAATAATCTAGGAGGACATCCTATTATATTAGGAATGCCTTGGTTAGCTACAACTGATGCTTTCATTAGTTGTAGATCCGGTGATATGTACATCTCTGATGGTAGTTCAACCAAGAAATTTACCTTCTATCCTCTAGCAAAAAAAATTACAGAATTAGATGATACTCAATGGATAGAGGATGAAGAATACTTACAACCTCTCTTCACAATTTCATAAATTAGTGAAGATAGCCAGATTCTGAATACCTTAGAGAACTTTGAATCCTCTTCGGAATACAAACATGAACAATTTCAAGAAGAATCCAACATTGAGTTTTTATCATCAAGACATATGTCTCTTTATTCCATGGATAAATTTGGCAGCTCTGCAATTGAGATATTTCCAGGTAAAACTTTAAACATAAACAAGAACCTAGAGAAAT
This sequence comes from Pinus albicaulis, assembly GCA_034641835.2. Lineage (NCBI taxonomy): Eukaryota > Viridiplantae > Streptophyta > Pinopsida > Pinales > Pinaceae > Pinus > Pinus albicaulis. The sequence goes on along the minus strand of JAXQQM020080670.1, from coordinate 155,979 downwards.
CTCAACAAGAAAAGCTAGTCAAGATATTATAGAGACATTCTTCTGCATATGCATGGGAGTACACTAATATGAAAGGGATAAGCCCTAAGACTTGCACTCATCACATCTACATAGAGGAAAATTGTAAACCAATCAGACAACCTCAAAGACGGATGAATCCAAATCTTAGGGAGATTGTTAAAGAAGAATTGCAGAAATTGTTGAATGTCAACTTTATCTATCCTATTTCAAATATTCAGTGGGTTTCTCCTTTGGTAATTGTGCCAAAGAAAAATGGTAAATGGAGGGTATGTATTGACTACCGAGAATTAAACAAAGCTACTCTTAAAGATCATTTTCCCCTACCTTTCATAGATCATGTGTTAGATACATTAGCTGGCAAAAAGTACTTCTCATTTTTAGATGGGTTTAGTGGTTATAACCAAATTCAAGTAGCACTTGAAGATCAAGACAAAACCACATTTACCTATCCTTGGGGTACCTATGCTTACCGAGTATTGCCATTTGGACTATGCAATGCACCCGCAACATTTCAAAGGGCAGTACTAGGAATTTTTTCAGATCTAATACATGATTGTGTAGAGGTATATATGGATGATTTCACAGTTTATGGAAACACATTTGAAGAAGCCTTAGCAAACTTGGAAAAAGTCTTAAAGAGATGTAAAGAAACAAATCTTTCACTAAGTCATGAGAAGTGTTTTATGATGTTTACTGAAGGAATTGTTTTGGGACATCACATTTCAGGGGATGGGATTAGAGTTGATGAGTCAAAAGTTGAAGTCATCTCTAACTTATCTATTCCAAGTTGTCAAAAAGATGTTAGGATTTTTCTCGGATTTACAGGATATTATCGAAGGTTTATAGAAAACTTCACCAAGATAGCATCTCCACTTTTCAAATTACTTACCAAGGACTGTGAATTCAAGTGGAATCCTAATTGCTAGTTAGCCTTTGAGACCTTGAAAACAAAAATCTCTGAAGAACCTATTTTAAGGGGATCTAACTGGAAGTTACCTTTTCATATTTCAACAGATGCCTTAGATACAACTTTAGGGGTAGTATTGAGACAAAAAGACCTGATTCCTTATGCCATCTACTATAGAAGTAAAAATTTGACTCCTTTAGAGTTAACTTATACTGTAACTGAAAAAGAGTTTTTAGCTTTTGTTCATGCCATAAACAAATTCAGACACTATATAACAGGCTATGAAACTTTTGTTCACACAGATCACTCTGCAATTAGATATCTAATGAACAAATAAATTACTAATGGCAGAGTCATAAGATGGTTATTGATTTTACAAGAATTCAACATCACTATTCTAGATAGGCCTAGAAAACAAAACACAGTAGCTGATTTCCTATCTAGACTCCAAAACATCAAAGATAATACCCCAGTTGAAGATCAATTCCCTGATGAATATCTTTTTGCAATTTCTACTCAAACTCCTTGGTTTGCTGACATTGCTAATTATTTAGTTTCAAGGAAATTTCCTTCAATAATGAATGCAAGAGACAAAAGAAAGATCATTTATGACAATGCAAAATATTCATGGGTTGCTAATGAGTTATACAAAACAGGTCCAGATTTTATCATTAGGAGATGTGTTCGGGAAGATGAGATGCCTGAGATCCTCAAGGCATGTCATGATGAACCTTGTGGCGGACACTTTGCTGATAAAAGGACAACTTATAAGGTCCTTCATTTAGGATAATATTGGCCATCCCTTTTTAAAGATGCTAAAGAGTATGTCAAAAGGTGTGACAGTTGCCAAAGGGTAGGGAAACCTTCTCCTTCAAGTGAGATGCCATTGCAGCCTCAGGTACATATTGAACCTTTTGAAAAATGGGCTTTGGATTTTGTAGGACCTATTAGTCCTCCATCAAGACAAAATAAATATATATTAATTTGCACTGATTATGTTACCAAATGGGTAGAGGCCAAGCCATTACTTTCTGCTACTGAAGCATCTGTAGTTAATTTTTTTTTTGAGGATATTTTTACTCGTTTTGGTGTCCCAAGGGAAATTGTTACAGATCAAGGAGCTCAATTCACATCAAGGCTAGTGGAACAAATGATGGAGAGGTACAAAATCAGACACAGAAAATCTACTCCCTATCATCCACAAGCAAATGGTCAAGTGGAATCTACCAATAAAGTCATTGAAGGAATCATAACAAAGACTGTTCATTTACATAAAAGAGATTGGGCAGACAGGCTTCCTGAAGCCTTGTGGGCCTATAGAACTACATGGAGAATCACAACAGGTCATACTCCCTATGAACTTGTTTATGGAAAACAAGTTTTGTTTCCCATAGAGTTTCAGATTCAAACTTTTAAAATGGAAGTTCAGCTAGGACTTGATCTAACAGAGGCACAAAAGCACAGATTGGAGTAGATTAATGAATTGGATGAGATCAGACAGGATGCAGTCTAGAAAACAAGTATAGTCCAACAGCAAAGGACTAGATGGCATGATAAGTACATCAAGGAAAATAAGTTCAAAGAAGGTGACTGGGCTCTCTTGTTTGATTCAAAGTTCAAATATTTTCAAGGTAAATTCCAAACGCATTGGCTTGAGCCATATGAAATTATGAGAATTTTTTACAATGGAGCAATAAAAATCAGGACAATAGATGAAGAGAAGGTCACTTTTCTTGTAAATGGTCATAGATTGAAGCTGTATCATAAGCCACTTTCAAGAGAAGAATTTGTCAAGAGATTCCAGGAAAACAGTAATGTGAAGTTAATGAAGAAGAATTTTTCTTCTTCATCAACTTAATTGAATTTTCTGAATTCAAATTTAAAAAAAGAAAAAAGAAAAAGAAAGAAAGAAAGAAAGAGTATAAACATGAAAACTAATAACTGATTAGCATGTTTATACAGAAAAGATAAAGTGAAAATCAGAATCCTTCTAACACTTTAGCTTTTCAAATTTTTTCTTTTTCTGCAATTAGCTATCACAAAATCATAAGTATCACTCCATCATGTCTCCATTCATTCATATTTCATTCACTCCATTCATCCATACTTCATTCACTCCATTTCATGGTCCATTTCATTTCCATCTCAGATTTCTAAATTTGATCTCTTTCTGCAGATTGAGTATTACAAATCACGAGTTGCAGACCACTTTTTATGGTTCATTCCACTTCAAAATTTTGATTAATTTCATTCCATTACATTTCACTTCACTCCTGAGCCATTCCACCATATTTCATGATCCATTTCATACAACATTCCATTCCATGTTTCAAAGTTCCTACAGGTACATTCTACAGCCAGTCAGACATTCTGCAGCCAGATATCCTGAAGGCAATTATCCAGCAACACTTGTTCAGCAGCAAATTGACCCTGCACACCTATGTCAACAAGAAAAATCAAAGGAATTATGAAGACTTAATAATCAATGATTTTCAAAGGAGGACAAAGCATATCAAAACCACAAAAATTAAAGGAAAGGCAAAGGTAAAGTTGTAAAATTATTATGATGACAGAACATGAAAGTTATAGTATAGTTAAGTCATGTATGATTCAAAAATTTGTTTTAATTATTTCTGTTGATCATGCCTATTAAAACCTATCATAAAAACTTTGGACAAAATCCTCTCCACTCTGCCATATCAAATCATCATTTAAAACTTAACGGTTAAGTATTGAAGTGACCTAATGAGTCACGTCAGTAGGCCGAAGTATTCAGTGATGATTTTGAATTTCTCACGAAATATTTTCGTGGTATTTTCTCCCATAATGGATCTCAAACTCAATAATTCGTGTAAATCACCCTCACTACATTTCACTCATTCTATAACCTCTTCATATCATCCTTCCGTAGCTAATTTCTACTGCATAAATATGGAATTTCTACTGCTAATTTCTACTGCATAAATATGGTTCAAAAATATGGAATTTCATAATGAGACATGGAGGCAAATGCTTAAAACACCAAGTATGGATGTTTCCATTTTTAAGAAGGGCATTCCTAGCTCAGCACTGAAGAATAAATGGTGGAATATGTTCCTCATTTTGCAAAAGTTTATAACTTGTGAGGGAATGTTTGGTACCTTATATATTTATCATATTCAGCTAATGATGCATTTCTTAGATGAAGAAATCAATTTACCCTTTTTCCTACTTCATAGTCTGAAGAGAATGGCCTCTAATGTTCAAAAGAGGGTTCAATTCATGGAAACCACTTTGTACCACCATGGCCTAGTTAAAATCTTGATTGAGCATCATTTAAGAAAGGTGGGAGACAATTGGGATGAGTTTCTAGTGAGGAATCACTTTGAATAACCCAAGGAATCTCCATCTGAAGGCAAACTTACAAGAAGAAGCAGGAGAAGGAAAATTTCCAAAGCTGTTGAAACTAAAACTGGTAAGTCCATACAAGAGGACAGTGAGGAGATAATTTCTGAGAAATTGACTGAAATTAAGAAACAGCTTAAAAAGGAGAAGATGATAAAAAGGTATGCCAAGGAGAGAGGTGAAGGACCATCTCAACCAAGACGAAGCCACAGGCTTAGAGGTATATTGAAGAAAACAGGGGTTAGACAAATGGGAATTATAAACATTGAGGATGAAGAGACACCAACTGCTAGATCACCTGAGTACTAGTATGAGGAGGATCTTGATGAAGGAGCTCCTGAGATAGACCCAGCACAACAACAAATTTATAATTATGTTGAGACATTAGAGAAGAGAGCCTCAGAAAGTAGAGACAGAACTCCTAGCCCACCAGAATCTGCAATTGATATGCTAAGAAGAGATAAATATGAGTTAGAAGTACTCAATAGGCATATCAAGAATGAGAAAGACATTTTAAGGGAGCAGATTAAGCTGAAAAGTGATATGAATACAACTCTCTCTCTACAAATGGAAAAATTGTACAAGGCTAGTGAGAAATTGAAGAAGAAAAACAAAAAGTTGAGTAGGGCACTTATAAATTTGAGATTCAAGTTGGTCATAAAGAAGCCTAGGAGGCCATTGACTATTAGAAAAAGCAGAATAAGGAGCCTAGATGTCCTAGCAGAAGTCTCAGAATATATGAGTTGAATGCATGAGGACATGCAAAAACTTTGCAGTGGGGGTATGTTGAGCCCCAAAGATGTCCTTTCCCTTCACCAAATTTCACTTCATTTCCTTTTTCCCTTATCAATTATAGGCTTAAATAGTCAATAGGATTGATTAAAGTAACTTTAGGAATGTATACAATGACTGACTTGCTATATTTTCATGGTTTTTTTGTTATAGTAATTTTTGACTAGACTCAGCTACAGAATGCAGCCATTCTGTAGCCAGTCGCCTATTCCGCAGCTATCTTCATGTTCTCATAGGTTACAGGTGTCACTACAAGGGAAAATGCATATCGTTGAATTCCACAACACTCCCACATCATTTATTGCTCTCTGCAAAGTCTGAGAAAGAAGCTACAGGTGGTTATTCACGTAGAAGAGATCAAAGCCAAGAAGCAGATTCCTACTAGGACAGGGACTCTATAGATGTCTCCAACAAAGTACGAGGCTTACATAAGAGTTCTAATTTGATTTTGATTGAAAAAGACACTTTTTCCTATTTCTTCTCAAGGGTAGTTATGTATTTCTTTTATAAGAATGACTCGGAAGCCCGAGAGACAGCTAGCTAGATTGATGTTTTGTTGCTAGATCTCAAAAGACCGTAATAATCTGTTTTGAAATACTTTTCCTTTAATGAAAGAAGTACCACTTTATTGCAAGATCTGAGGCAATCTTGAGGAGATTTGTATGCTAATCCGGTGGTAGAGGGCTCCTACTACCCGAGAAGCTCTGTGCACATTTTTTAGATAAGTAACTTTAGCCTTGTTGTATTCCTAGCTTAAGCAATTTTTTGAACTTTGTGTTTTATACTCACTTGCATTGGATGCTACATCCAGTCTTATTCTTACGAATTGTTCCAAAATATCACTAACATTGAATGAGATATAACTGTATTATTCTAGGAATTAGTTGCATTTTTCTGAACTTTACGTTTTTGTGCTCAATTACATCAATTGTTATAGCTAGTCTTGTTCTTACGAATTATTCCAAAATATCACTAACACTGAATGAGACTTGGCTGTGGTGTTTGAGAGCTTAGTTGCGTTTTTTTGAACTTTAAGTTTTTATGCTCATTTACATCACATGTTACAACCAGTCTTGTTTTATGAATTGTTCCAAAATACCACTAACACCGAATGAGACAAAGCTGTAGTATTTCAGTGATTAGTTGAATTTTAGTTTAGTTGTAAAACTCTGGAGGTTAATGGCATTCTAGTTCAATTCCGTTCACTGTATTTCAAGTTTGAATGATTGCATTCTAGTTCAGTTTTATGCATTGTATTTTTAGTTTTATTAATCAGTTGTATTCTAGTTGTTAAGTTAGACTTGATGGCCTTTATTATTTACAAAACCATTCCTGTTCTTAATTTCTACTAATACATCATCATCATAGGAACAAGAATTGGTAATGTCATTTTGAAGTCTTGACTATTCTGCAACTTCTCATAATTTCACAAATTGCCTCTTTTCCAAAGCTATTCTAAAAGATTTCTAATTCTTGAATGAGGTTTAACAGTGATATTTTGAGTTGTGGAATGGATTAATTTCGGTGTCATAGGTTAATTTAGAGTAGAATTCTTTACTAGGTTGCAGACTATCTTTTTTCCAAATGTGTTCCAACAAATTTCTAGCCATGGATGAGATTTTCTCTATGATATTGTAGATTGTTGTTTACTTTGAAGAACCTCATTTCATCCAACTTATCCTTTTCTCAAATTATTCCAACATATTTCTAATGAATGAATTGGACTGAGTTCATGTTATGAGTTATTGAGTTCATGCTATGAGATATTTTTCTTGTTAAAGTATTGCATTTTCTATTCTCAAGTGCCATACATAGTTTAGAATAGGTTTCGCTCTGTTTTAGTGTGACCAAAAACTTTTCTTTACCAACACTTAGTTCTTTTCCTCTTAGAATAAAAACACAAAATCAAAAACATTGGAAAAACACTAAACACAACGTAGTGAGAAACAGATACCCAGGGACATATAGTGCACTTCTCTTCAACAGATTACTAGCCCTGGTTGACAATTTATGACATCAATTTAGGAACACTAAGTTGAGCAGAAAATTAGTCATCAGTAATTTTTACTATCTGTAGATGACTATATATTGGTTCTATATTTCCAAAAACAAAATTTCATGAATATTGTGAGTTTTAGAAATCTCACTACCTTCATTATCCTTATAGGAAATTTTTCACTATTCTATCAACCTTGCCATTTCATGGCCACCTTGCTACTCCTAAAAACTCATTATGGGCTTGTACCGCTCATCTCCATCATGTTTTCCTACCTATGACCTCATTAATATGTTTTTCCCTTGCCCATAACTCCACTTTACATCTAGGGTTACCTATAAGCCTTTTCCTTCCCATGTTCACCAGGTTCCTCAAGCATTGATGGTCTCAAAACCATCTCTGTAGGTGTTTGGTCCAATCTACTAGTGTAGATTAGGCTTCAATTTCCTATCAATCCGAGTAGGTACATTTAGAGGTAATTATCTAAAATATATAGATCTAGAATGATTTGGTCTCCTAAATGAGGGTTCGGTGTAATAGGATTCAATACTCTTTTACAAGAGGTTTTTCCTTGTCTCCTTCCACACTTGAACACCTTCTTAAACAAAACAAATCTGATTTCCTAAAAACAAAGTTCTATTGTTTGTCTGAGATTCTCTAGTTCTTTTACAATAACTCAATTCATATAACCTCTTCCAAGTCTTAAATCAACACACTTATCAATAAAAATCATTCAAAATAGCAAGCAAGGTAATAAGTCTTGAAATCAACCAATAACTAAGTCCTTTTACAAGGTTCAGTTATTAGACTACAAGTTGAGCTCTACAACTACAACCATGATTATTAAACAGAAATGATAAAATTAAGATTTGAAACAGAAATAGTAAACACAATTCCCAATTCAAATACTGATATCAATTGAATCTTCTTACAAAGATCTTTCACAAAAGACACTAGCTTCAATTGAAAATTCTGATTCATAAACTTGCAGCATAGGAATTAGATGGAAATGTCTAGATATCAGATTTAATTATGCAATTGTAAACGAAAAACACAAGGAAGTGTACCAGCTCTGTAGTGGGGGCCCTCCACACGTTGCAAACACACCTTAAGATAACTCAGATGAAGAATATTACTGAATGTAACAACATAAATAATTGAATCTCTGTATTAAAGTCTGAAAGCCAATAATTACATAAATCGAGTTTTGAAGTTTGTCACGTAACGTAATCTTCAATGTTTTCCTTCTAGCTATTTATCATCAAAATACATAACAAGAAGAGGCTATTTATGTTCCTAAAAATCCTAAATAACTTCCCAAAGGAGTCGAATTAGTTCAGATCCCTCTTTTCAAGAAAAATATCAAAAAGAATCAAATCTGTTTATGAATTGCTTGAGATTTTCTGCTGAAATAGTTGAAGTTGACCAACATTGACCAGCCACCTGTAGACTTTGAACTTGGAAGTGGATAGGTATTTCACCATCCTTGTACATTTAGGAATAGACCCTCAATCCTCGATTTTTCCAACCTGTCATGCAACGTGTCAAAACATGGAGCCATTACAGGAAGTTACAAAAACCTGTAATTTTCTGAAATATCCTAATTTTAACACAAAAATTCCTAAAATAAATTCCAATGTAAATATAATAATAATGGAATTACATTAATTAGTTTCAAAGGAATATGAGATATTTATGAAGGTTAAATGAGAAAATATGATCGATAAAATGAATTTTTTGGGTGAAAGGATGAGTCATAAAATGGTACCAACATCTCCCCCAAACACAAGATTTTGCATGTCCTCATGCTAACCTATTAGACTCCTTTGATTGCTGCTTATGCTGCTTGCAGTAAAACATCCACGTTCATCTGAGTTTCATATTCAGTCTTCATGATTTGGTATTTGGCCTTGATATTTTTTTTCTGCCTATATCATTTACTAGCCCATCTACAAATTTCAATCTTGTTGGTTTTGAGTTTTTTTACTTTTCTCTTCAATTTTTCATTTTCATCTTGAATTTTCTTACTTTTTATTTTTAGTACATCATTTTCTCTTTTCACAACTCTTTCCAACATTTATGATTCTATAATCTCTTGTTGCAAATCTTGAATTTGTCTTTTTAATTTCTTATGCTTTTTGTTTGAGAGTTTTTGCTCCTTTGGTTCTTCCTCCCTGATTTTGATTTCTAGTTCCTGTGTATTGTCATCCTAGGCTTACTGTAGGTTATCACTATCTTGTATTGTCTTGCCTTTAGTCCTTCTAGATTTCCTTGTATGAGTGGTGAAAATTTTATCCTTTTCAGCTTTCTTAGCTTCCTTTCTTCTCATTTTCCTTGTTCTCATACTACTTCTAGATAGAGAAAAGGTGTTTGGTCTATACTCTGGAGTTTCATCATCTATCGCAATTGTATCAACCATCAATTCTATAACTTCTTGCTCTTTCTATTCTTCTTCATCAATTTTAATTTCATTAGAGATCAAAATTCTCTTCCATGACATCCCTGTCTTCTATAGTTCAAATTCAATCAAAATTTTCACCAATCCGAAGTGATATAGGCTTCTATCCATATTACTTCTTTGTTTCTGTATGGTTTTAGACATTTTAGTCAAACTTTGTAGAAGAAAATATGGAAGGCTTATAGTACATTTTGCAATAGCATTTTGATGTGATAAAGATATATTATGCTATACCTGCCTTCGCATGTAATAAAATTCTGAAGTACATAAACCATTTCATCCCAAGGACGAACAAGCCAGCTTTTGGAAACTCCAATTTTCCAATTAACCGAGGATACTCTGGATCTAGATACAAACTATGTCCATGATTTCTCCTTAAATTGTTTAGTTTTGAAATATTTTTCACCCTCTAGACTGATTCCTATGGTTTGAGCAATGGTATCCTCTGAAACCCTGAATGAAAGGTTTCCTATTGTGGCTCTTTATCCATTAAAGGAAGAAGCAAATTTCCTAGTGATTTCTTCATTATGTCCATTAAACTTCTCTAAAAATGTCAACCATTTCTTATCTCTCAAAATCTTAACACAATCTGCATGTATTTTTGAACTATCAAACCTCTCTGGTTCTGCTCTATTCGCCATAAAATTCCTCTATTCCTTATACCCTGTTCCTTATGCTTTGTTTAAAAAAAAAAAAAATTACCCAGGGTATTTTAACAATTACCTGGTCCGAAGTTGTTGCGTTCCTCCTAGAATCTTCTAAGCTGGAATCCACGTATTTGGATATGCCCTGGTTGCTATATCTTCTCTTTTGTCTGAGCAGCATATCCAGCAGCAAAACTACACAAACCCCTGTGCATGGAGAACCTCAAAGTCTACGCCTGTGTATTATGGAATGATGTGGTTGTGGTTACAGAGGACAGGATGAAATGGCTGTGGAGGACGAGAAGGAATGATATGGGACCATTACAATGGCGATGGTATTTAGACAAATGTCTCAAATCTAATGTCTAATAAGGTTGCGGAGAGGCCTTATAGACTATTGTTTGTACTAGCTGTCAGTTTATGAGAAATAGGTTAGCCTACATTTGAGGTTTAAAATTAATGTTTTAAGAGGGGTTAAGGGAGTATAGCTATAGGCTATAGAATGTAGGTTTGAGGGTTTAGGATATTTTTTAAGAGTAGTGGTATAGGTATAATGGTTAGGAGTATAGGTTATATGAGGATTTATGAAATTGAATTCAATAATTAACCATAAATTAATTATTTAAAATTGAAATTAACATAAAGAAATTTAAGAATTAAAACAAGAATTCTTACAGTCCTTTACTAGTTCTTTTGTAATCTCCCTTTGATTGGTTGGCTTTGTGCAAGTATGATGTATTCTTCTTCTTATAAACAGGTCCCTTTCTGGAAATGAGCATGCAACAGGTCCCTCTGATATTTCTTGTTGAAATTTGACTTGTTTAATCTTGCAGACATGTTGATGCAGCCTTTGACTTGCTTGGTTTTGTAGACATGTTGATGCAGAACTTATTTGATTTTGCCAACATGTTGATGCAGCTTTTGAACTTATGTGATCTTGCTTGAACAGGTCACTCTGCCATTTCCTTGTAGAAATTTGATAATATTTTGATGATTCATAGGTCCCTCTACTGCTTTGAATTAGAACAGCTCCTTCTTTGAACAATCAATCAATTAAATAAAACAAATACCTTGCTTTATTGAAATTCTGGAAATGAGGAAATGAAAGAAAATATGAAAAATTCACTTTTTCCTTCTCCCCTACTTATTCATTGACTTTTCCTCAAGTCATTATTTAGAATTGGCAAGAGCAAATGACTTTTACAGAAATGAGAAAATGAATTCTTACCAACCAATTTCTTGGTTTTCCTGTAAGAATTCTTGTTTATATTGTGCCAGAGTCTGGTTTTCACATCTAAACTTTTATTTTGTTTTAATTTTTTTATTATTTTTTTTATATATATTTTTTAATTTTTTTTTTTTAATATTTGAAGAACAATAGAAATAACTATGTTAAAGATATCATAGCTAATTGTTGTACTATCTCAACCTCCTTCTTTTGTGTCACTGTCTGAATGAAATCCTCTTTGCTTATAGGCTTGTGATAAATCTTCAGCCTATGTCCATTCACTATAAATGTTCTTCCTTCTTGGTCAATGGTGCTAAGTTTTACTGATCTATTTTCAAAGACCTGAAGAATTTCATAAGGGCCCATCCAGTGTGTTGTAAACTTTGCCTTATAATCTTTAAATTTGGAATTGAATAGTAAAGCCCAATCACCTTCTTGAAATTTTTTCTTCTTGATATGTTTGTCATGCCATTGCTTCCTTTGTTTTTGCATAAGTATTGTTCTTTCTAATGCCTGCTGTCTCATTTCATCTAATTGATTTAATTGCATGATCCTTTATTTTTTAGCCTCATGAAGATCAATGCCTAAATTAGTAGCCAATTTGTAAGTGTGTATTTGAAACTCAATAGGCAGCAATACCTCTTTACCATACACCAGTTGATAAGGCGTAAATCTTACTGTATCTTTCCATGTGATTCTATAAGCCCAGAGAGCATCCTTGAGCTTATCCTCCCAGTCCTTTTTATTCATTGCCACTATTTTGGTGATGATTCCTTCCAGAGTTTTGTTTGTAGACTCCACTTGGCCATTGGCATGTGGATGGTAGGGGTGTACTCATCCTATGCTTTATTTTTTACTTTTCAGTGATGTCCTGAACCAATCTTGAAGTAAACTGGGTACCTTGGTCTGTTACTATTTCTCTAGGCACTCCATATCTGACAAATATTTCTTCAAAAATGAAATTAACCACTTTTTTCTCAATTTCCCTAACAAGTGCCTTTGCTTCAGCCCATTTAGTTACATAGTTAGTACATACTAAGATGTACTTTTTACCCTTACAAGGTGGATTAATGGGTCCAAGCCCATTTTTCAAATGGCTCTAGATGTGCTTGAGGTTGTAGTGGAATCTAATCTGAGGCAGTTGGTCTGCCCATGCGTTGGAAACTATCACAACTTCTTACATATTTCTTTGAATCTTTGAAAATTGATGGCCAATAATAACCAAGACTGAGAATTTTGAATGTTGTTCTTTTAGCTGCAAAATGGCCACCACAAGGTTCATCATGGCAAGATTTTAATATATCAATAATTTCATATTCTCTTATGCATCTCCTAATAATCAAATCATAACCAGTATAAAACAACTCTCCATTAACCCATGAGTATCTGGCACTTTGCTTGATTAATATTTTCTTCTCCTCTGAATTGAAGGTTGGACGTATCTTTCCTGTTGAGAGATAATTATCTAAATCAGCATACCATGTATTCAATATTGAAATTACAAATAAAATTTCATCAGGAAAATAATCTTCAATTGGAACAACTTCATGTGGATTGAGGAGTCTAGAAAAGAAGTCTGCCACCTGGTTTTCTTTACCTGGTCTGTCTAGCACTGTAACATTAAATTCCTGTAATAATAGTAACCATCTGGTAACTCTACCATTAGTTATAGGTTTATTCATTAAGTACCTAATGGCAGAGTGATCAGTATGAATAAAGACTTCATAACTAGTTATGTAATGACGGAATTTGTTCACAGCATGTATAATTGCAAGCATTTCCTTCTCAGTTACTGTGTAGTTGAGTTCTGCAGGTGTCAGATTCTTACTGATGAAATAAATGGCATAATTTAAAGATTCTTCTTTTTGTCCTAATGAAGCACCTACTGCTGTATCAGATGCATCAGTGGTGATGTGGAAAGGTAGAGTCCAATTAGGTCCTTTTAGAACTAGAGTAGTGGATAATTTCTCTTTAGGTTTTTCAAAAGTTGTTTGACAATTATCATTCCAATTGAAAGATACATCTTTTGCAATAAGCTTAAAAAAAGGCAAAGCTATCTTACTAAAGTGTTCAATAAATCTCCTGCAATAACTTGTATAACCAAGAAAGCTTCTCACATCTTTTTGAGTTTTTGGTACTGGCAGATTAACAATAATTTGGATTTTGGATTGATCTACTTTGATTCCTTCTTAAGAAACATAATGGCCCAATAATACCCCTTCATTTAACATCATATAACATTTTTCATTACTTAGGGATAAATTGGATTCTATACATCTTTTCAGAACTTTCTCAAGGTTTTGCAATGAATGATCAAAAGAGTTTCCATATACTGAAAATTCATCCATATATACTTCAACACAATCATGAACTAGATCAGCAAAAATAGCTAATACTGCTCTTGGAAATGTTGTTGGAACATTACACAATCTGAATGGTAAAACATTGTAAGCATATGTGCCCCAGGGGCAAGTAAAAGTTGTTTTGTCTTGATCCTCTAAGGCTATGCTGATCTAATTATAACCACTGGAACCATCAAGGAAGGAAAATGATGATTTCCCAACTAATGTGTCCAAAACTTGGTCAATAAATGGCAATGGAAAATAGTCTTTAAGGGTTGCTTTATTAAGTTCTATGTAATCAACACAGATTCTCCATTTACCGCTTTTCTTGGGTACTATCACTAATGGAGATACCCACTGGCTGTCAGAGATGGGGTGAATAAAATTGATCTTCATTAACTTTTGCAATTCATCTCTTACAATTTCCTGAAGCATAGGGTTCATCCTTCTTTGTGGTTGCCTCACTGGTCTTATATTAGTGTCTGTGTAAATGTGGTGAGTGCAAGTTTCTGGGTGAATTCCTTGCATATCAGTATAGTCCCAAGCAAATTCCTTTTGGTATTTTGTCAATAATTCAATCAACTTTTGTTCCTGAGATGAGTCTAGGAGTGTTCCAATGTTTAATGTTTTTCCTAGATTGATCTCTATGGTTTTGCTTTATGTGTTTGTAATGGAATGAATAGGAAAAATGTCTTCAAACAATGTTTGTAGAGAATGGATGGTACAATTTTCTTGAAAACATTATGCTAGTAGTTGATCTACAACACTATATTGTTCATTTCTCAATTCCTCTAAAACATCAAGTTGAGAAATAAACAATTCCACCAAATCTTCATTGTTATCTTCTTCAAAATCATAGATTTGGTTAATGCTCAAAATAGGTTGAACTTCTTCTTTGTCATTATCTTTGTCATCAAGCCATAGGTTATGAGCTATTGCTGGAGATTGTGCTGATGGGTATAAGGTAAGTTGTTTTCTTTCTGTCCCTCTGGAAATGGTCATGTTTCTTGATCTACACCCAATAAATGCATCAGCAGTTGCCAACCATGGCCTGCCAAGTATGATAGGATGTCCTCCTAAATTGGACTTTGGCTGGAGTACTAGAAATTCTACTGGATATTCCCAAGAGACAATTATGTCTTCCAATATCCCTTCAGGAATGACTTTGGATCTATCAACTAGTTCCATGATAATTGGTGTTAATTGTAAGTCTGTGAGCTATAATGTTTTCATTGTTTCCAGTGTCATGACATTTATGGCAGCTCCAAGATCAATCAAGGTATTTGGAATGGGAATTTTGTTAATGATTGTGGTAACTCTGGGGATACCAGGGT
This sequence comes from Pinus albicaulis, assembly GCA_034641835.2. Lineage (NCBI taxonomy): Eukaryota > Viridiplantae > Streptophyta > Pinopsida > Pinales > Pinaceae > Pinus > Pinus albicaulis. The sequence goes on along the minus strand of JAXQQM020080670.1, from coordinate 140,873 downwards.
CAACATACTTCTCCATTGAAATAACATTTGTCATGAGGCCAGCTAAATTTCCAATGACATGAATGGTTTGTGAATCAAATCTTTTCTTTGCAGGCTTTTTAAGACATAATTATTTAATGGATTTGGCATAAATTGGAATGTCTTTTATTGCCTGAATTAATGGAATTTTCAAATATACATTCCGTAATTCATCTAGAACATCAAATTGAGGCAAAGGAATTGGTAATTTTTCTTGGATTAATCTCTTAGGAAAAGGAGGTGGAAGCATGGCTTGCATTTGTTTGTTTTGAATTTCATCATCTTGTTTGCTTTGAATTGGAAGTTTATGTTCATCATTCTTGTTTTCTTTTTGCTTTGTAGCTGCTGGAGGTTATTTTTGGAGAGTTCAACCAGACCTAAGCTCAACATTTTGCAGAGGTAGAATTGGGTAAGGTGTTCCCTCATCTACAGTATATGTTGGTATATCTACTATGTTATTTGGGTTAGCTACAGATTGAGTAGGTATTTGAGTAGGTCTAGGAGGCTAGTTAGAAGGTAGTTGTAATTGTGGTGAATTTATTGGTGGAGGAGAAATTACTGTTTGTTGAGGATTTTGTGGTTGATAAAAAACTGGATGTTGAGGGTATTTTTGAGGGTATTTCTTATATGCCTGAGGATATTGTGAAGGAATTTTTTGTTGAGGATATGAATATCCTCTCCATCCTTGTTGTGGATAAGATTGTTGCTGTTGATTAGACCAATTTTTCCAAGGCATAGGAATGTTCCAAGAATTATGAATAGGCATTTGATAATGTGCAGGAAATTGTAAATTTGGAGTTTGAAACATACCTGGAGGTCTCATTTTCCATGGTCTTCTAGCTCCCATGAGATATAAGTTCTCAATTTCTGCATTAGCTTCCAAATTGTAATTCTACAAAACCTTTATCTTAGAACAATTAAAAATATCATGATTTTCTATACAAAATGCACAAACCTGAACATTTTCTAAAGGGAATTCCTTTAAATCATGTTTTTTTTTTCTGCATTTTGGACAGAACACAACCATCAATTGGTCTTCTTCTTCTTGTCTCTTCTTTGTTTTTATCATATCTATTTGATTTCTGAAGGTTCTTAATAGGTCTTTTTTAAATTCTTCAAATAGGTTGCCTATTTCAGCTCTTGTAACACTTGTTGTGGCAGATTTAGTGGCTTTAGATGTCATAGTTATTTTTCCATTCCTTGCTTTACTTCTAGAATACTTTTCACACAATTCTGCAATCTCATCAAAGGGTAAATTAGAGATATCACCTTTACCCATTAGGTTAAGGCCATCTAAATATTCTTCTCGGATGCCTTTTAGGAATATTGTTTGAATAAGATCAGTAGACATGGTTCTATGCCTTGATTTTTTCAGATTATATACGAATATTTCCAAGTATTCTTATAAGGTTTCATCTTCTTGTTGATTCATTCTAAAAATGTCATCTTTCGAATCTTTTGATTGACAGTAAGGTTGATACTTTTTCAAGAATATTTTCCTCATACTATCCCAATCACTCATCGCATGTTCACATAATCCCATAAAACACCTAAGTGTTGATGTTTTTAATGTGGCAAGAAAGAGTCTAAGTCTATGTGCATCATCTGTATACCCATAGGTTCAACATACTATATCAAATTCAAATAAAAATGAATCAAGGTCTTCAGATGCCATGCCATAAAAATTTGGTAATACAGATGAGGGTATATTTTTCATTTTAATTTCTTCATCGTCTTGAATGGGAAATTTAAATGTTGACTCCTCTTCCTCTCTTGGGTTTCGATTTTCATCATATTTTTGTTTTTGTTCAAGTTCTCTTTGTCTTCTCCTTTCTTCCATTTGTCTCTCATTTTGTCTCATTTTGTAATATTCCAAATTTTTCCTTCAATAAATTGGAATATTAATTTTTTCTATTTTCACTTAGGAGTTGAATAATTGGGTGAGAAGGCCCATTCATAATAAAAAAATGGATAAAATCCCTCTAGTATGAAAAGGGATCAGCCTTGGAACTAGATTTCACACCCTCATGTGTGAAAGGAGACATTTTCAAAGAGGTTAGGTCAAGTTTGACCAAGTCAAACAGCGCAGAGGTATGAGGTGGAAAGCATCTTATGGGACAACGCAGAGAAAGAGGAGGGAATATTCCTTGAAGGAGGAAACCCTAATAGATTGGGACTCATGGAGAGGGAGCTCTCATGTGTTTAAAAGGAGGGCAAGGAAGTTATTTTTTCTCATCCATATGGTTATATATTTCTTGTTTTTTTAGACTATTTGCATTCTCCAACTGTTCAGCTGAGTTGTTGTGCTACCTAGCACAAGGATTTCCTGCTTAGGAGTCCTTCTCCTTTCTTTAGAAGCCTCTTGAAGGAGTTGTACAGATTTTCCTCACATCTAGGCTTGAGGTCAAGCATCCTCCTCCAGGACAGCGTTGTTTCTGCAGCAGCATAATTCTGTATTGTAGGGTGTTGCAGTGAGGAATTACAACACCTCTTCCATCACTTGTTTTTCAGAGGGAGAGTCTTTCTTACCTTTGGAGGATCAGTTTGGAAGTTATTAGAGCTTATTTCAGATCTTTTCACTTGGCCAAATCATTCTATTCCACCTACAATGCAGTTACCCTCTTAGACTGCGTTATTTTCATAGTGCACTTGCAGTGAGGGATTACAGTGTTGATTGGAGGGTGAGATCTCAAGTGTAAGGATCAGCCTTCCACTTAGGAGATCCATTTTAGGAGGTTTACTTCAGATCATTCATCATATTCAGCCTTCTCTATGTATTTCTAGTTTTTGAGTTGCAGCTGTTGCCCAGCAACTCCGACATTTTTTCCATTTTGTATATTTCAGCCAATCCTTCTAAGGATTGATGTATTATTTCTTTCATGGGCTGTAGCCTTTCTCCCCCACTTTATTTGAGCCACATTGTCATATTCATGTATTGACATCATTTTTTAGCAGTACTCCCTAATTGATTGAACTGTTATAGTCAAGGGTTTCATATATGTAGCAGTATTCTTCATTTCCTTGTACATGTGTTGTTGAGGCTTGCAATGCCTTGCTTGAGTGACTCTTTCCTCAAGGAATTGTACTATTTTTCTGCTATATTACACATTTTTTGGCTATTTACATCTTCATTTACTCAAGCTCATTAAAATAACATTGTTGATGCATTATAAGTTCTTGCATCTGTTGCAATCCCTTCATTGGGCATTTTCTGAGGACAACTAGCTGTGGGAGACCTGTTTAACCCACCTAGAGGGATTTATTGGGGCCTTCTCTTGGATTTTTGACTTAGATACTTATATCTAAGGGATCCAGGTCCTGGTTTCAATTCATGTAGCATCCATTCTTGGAAAATGTGTTTTCCATTCATGCCTTGCTAGCAGATCCGAATTTGGGATATTATTGTGGTATCAAAGAAAAGTTCTTGGCTCAGCCTGTGAGTCTTAGCCCAAGAAGACCGGAATGTTGAAGAATATGAGATTAATCTCATCATTATTTAGATCCAGAGAGAACCTCTCCAAGGAGGTCAAGAAGATTGAAGAAGAAGAAGAGGAAGGACCATGTACTTCCTATTCTCATCAAGAAGAAGACAAGCATGAAGGACACTTGGATTATCAAATTCTAAGTGATTACCTTGTTGAGTACAGGTCTCAACCTAGAGCCTTCAAGGAGACTCTAGATTTCCCTCAAATTTTCATACAGTTGAAGGAAGAGAAGAGACCCTGTAGCAGAAGAGAAATCAAAGGCAATAGACTTCTGTTGTCTACGTTTGATGGGTTATCTACAACAAGAACTTGGGTAAGAAAGCTGGAGGCATTTTTCCTACTACATCATGTAGCAGGGAAAGAAGCTATTGAAATCTCAGTGCTGCACTTGGAGGGTGAAGCCTATGTTTGGTGGTGCAGCCACTTGAGCCATGCAAGGGTAAAACCTTTTGCAGAGTTCACTCAGAGGTTGATCAAAACCTTTGATGGAGAAATAAAAAAGGAGGAAAATCTCACACCACTTGAGGAGCTTTGTCCTAATGTTGTCACACTCATGGAGGAGCAGCCACGTGCATCAACAGTTGGTGTAGCCAACACTTTGGAGGAAGGAACTCTTGCAGCCCTACAAGAAGTTCCCAAACATCATCAAGGTATGAAAATATTTCCACAATCTATTGCTGCAGCAAATTCTTTTGATAATTGTGGAAATTTACTTTTACATGACCAAGGGTCAAATCCCATTACTGATATAGAGCAGCTTGGTTGCACTGCGCTTTGCAAAATGGAAACATTCAAGGAAGAAGCAAACCATCTGTTGATCATATCAGCATCCTATTGAAATTTTGATAAGCATTCTAGCTTAAACCTTTCAAACCCACTCTTTTTCCTTGAGAAATTTGTTTTCTGCCTATCGCTACCTTTTCCTAGCCTAAAAATCGCATTAAAAATGGCCAAAACCCACATTCAAAAATATATAACGTTTGGCACCTTTCAGCCCTAATCCCTCGGTCCTTTTCTCCATGTAACCTGAGTGCCAGAACATGCGCTAAACTCGGAGGTGCTCATCATACACATATACATATCGGGCGTGTGTATAACCATCGATCTGAAAAGATCCGACGGCGTTTGCAGGTCTTCATCGCACCCGTGGCCCATTTCGCTCATTGTTCAGATCGCCCGATCGTCGTCCGATCAACCTGTAGATCTACGGCCTGGAACCCATCCGTCCTTGTGGTCCCTGTAGCAGCGCTTGTTCCAAACCCGCCCGGTTTCTATCGCACCGCTCTTGGATGGTAGGCAGTATTTTCTTTTAGGGAGCGATTCCATACATCGTATGCCACGTGTCTCAACGTATGGCTCAAAAACCACTCTCCATCACACGTTATTGTTTGGCAAAAGATACGGAGTGATATGCATTATAGCCGTCCGATCTGGGGGTCTCCATCCAACGGTCATCGCACTACGGAGATGCACAGGTGTTAATCCAAGTGTACAGTGCCCCTGGCCCACAGTCCATCGCCCTCTGACGCAATTTCAGCCATTGATCTCGTCTTGAGATCGAACGGTCTAGATCATTCGCATGCTCCACCGTTGACTCGGTCTTCCTCCATGTCACCCATTCCACCTGTGTGTCACATGTTTCCTCCTCCCGTTATATATTCCAGTCATAAGTCAAATTTTCATTGTTTTACGTTAAAAACCTCCGCCCAGTCTGTCCGCCATAGTTCCACTGCATTTTCGTCGCCACCTCGCATTCTTCCGCCATTTCATCATGATGCACTGCCACACTGTTATCCCTACCGCCTTCACCATCCCCACTGCATCACCATCCCCATGCATTTGTTTTGTTGACGAGTTTGCAGGTTTTGCAGGTTTACAACGGCAAAAAACTATCATGATTCACAGTCTCTATTACTGTGATAGAGAGCACGTCAAAGGACCATTTTTCAGCGCTGAATTATGAAGAAAGGCCTGGGAAGGTATGCCGACAAGAATTCCATTAAAGCAACAGGGTTAAAATCTGTCAAACCATCTAGAGTCATTCAAAGCACAGATTGCGCAGATGGAGACATTAATGGAGCAGCAGAGAAATATCAGTGAAGGATCAAGAATTCAATGTTCATCACTGAAGATCTTAAACCATAATTCAGAGTTAGAAGGCAAAAGGTACCCCTCGCAGATAAAATACCTCAAGGCTTTCTTTTTAGCACCATTTTATTTCAGGAAAGGACGGAATGTTTATGTGATTTTACTTCTTTGGCGTGTTCCTAGAGAGATTTCTACCCAGTGCATTTATTTCAGTTAGCAGGCCACAGAGTACAAACAGCATTACAAAGTCATCGAGCAGTATGGACGTGCACGTCTCCTCCATTTTGTTTTAATGAGACAATTAAATGTTCATCACCTACTCCCTTTCTCGAGCTTTCTTGTTCTCCTATAAAGCTCCCAAAGAACAGATGATTTAGGGTTCCAGATTTTATCAGAAAATTATGCAGTGAAAGGTTTTTTGTATAAATTTTGTAAAACTCTTGTATGAAGGCTCAAAGCCCATAGGGTCTCAATGAGGAGGAGTTCCATCTGTTAAAGAGGATTCTGGTCTTTGGTATTTCATAGTCTGTAACTTTCTCTTATGTGTTATTTAAATAAATCATTTCATTTCATCCATCTTTCTTGTATCATGTTTTGGAATGCGAGTGGCTCACTGATTTTTGGTATGGATTTATCCTAGTTGATACCCATACTCGAATTAGTCAAGCGCTTTAAATATGGCTCATGCATGAAATTATGTTCCACTGTTCATCTAAACCGTATTTCTGCTATATTAGTTTCTTTGAGAGGGTGTTTTTAAAATGCTATTATCATGTATGGATTCTTAGATTGGTAAGCCCATGCATGGTGGTATTGTGTATCTAGATATCAGCTCAATGATATCTAATATATTCTCAATATTTCATTCACTACATACACCTTCTGGTAACTTATTTCTGTGAGATATTTCTAAATCGTCCCTCTTTACAGTAAGTTGTCTCTAAATTGTCTGTTGCTTTTATATTGGAGTTTTACATATTTCCTCTGCAGTATTCCTTCCTCTATGTTAGTTTCTGAAGGTCTTGGTCCCATTCAGATTAATATTCCTTGTTTTACAAGAGATAGCATGAGATATTTTTATTGATAACTCTCTCTGTTATATCATATGCTCCTTGCTATATAAGATGTCATAGGCACTGGTCTATCACAACTCTAGGCTGTCTCTAGGAGCGACAACATCTTTTTGGCGCCGTTGCTGGGGAACGAAGTTGAGAAATTTTAAAATCCCTGGGCCTCAACAAAACCTAATTCACTCTTCAAGTAGGTGAGTATGGAGAGTTGAGAGTTGTAGATCCCTCACCTTGGCGACTCCACATTTTTTTATTTGATAAATCTATTTGTAGTCCTGGCTCCTCGAAAGCCACACCTGAGGTCAGATATGTCTGAACCAAAGACAACTTCAGTGTCTGACCCTGAAAATATCATACATAGAAGAAATCAGAGGGAAAGAAAATCAATCCACTCTGAAATCCCTGAATTATCTATAGAAGACTTTCCATCCTCTTCTTCTCAAGAAGCTCAAGTGCCAAATCCCGACTCCATTGTGGGAGATACCGATTATTACTATTCAGATAGCCCACCCCGAGGAGGTGTCAAAAATAAAGATTGTTTTTACCCTACTCCTGAGGTTGAAGAGGTTAAAGAAGTCACTGAAGTATTAGCTGTTAACAAACCATTATTCCCCTCAACACCTCAATCTTATGTTCATTACATTCCTATTATTATTCATACTCCACTTCCACCTCCTCCTCCTCCTCTTACTCATCAAACTATTGCACTACCTCCACCCCCTCCAATGGCAAATGTTCCAGGCTTCTTGCTAAATAAATATGCCCCTCTGGCATTAAACCCCAAGTGTTGAATGATTTTCCACAGGATTATTTGAAGATTTTACCCCGATTCAATGGGGAAAATGAGATTGATGCTCAAAAACATCTTGAGGTCTTCTGTGCTTTTGCAGAGAATTTCAATGTGGAACATTTAGATGTGGTCTTAAGGCTTTTTGTCCAATCTCTTGATGGTGAAGCTCGAAAATGGTTTAAGACATTGGCAGGTCGTTCTATTACCACTTGGGAAATAATGGAAGATACTTTTCTCGGAAAATGGGGAGAGAAGAAAGACCATGGACATTGTCTGACTGAGTTTAATACACTCAAGAAGAGACATAATGAAGGGGTGTCAGAATTTATCAAGAGATTTAATAAATTGTATTTGAGTATTCCTGTTTATATGAAACCTCATCAAACTACTGCTAGAGTTGTTTTTGTAGCAGCTTTTGATTCAGAATTTGGTTTCTCTCTTAGAGAAAGAAAGCCTGCTATGCTGGATGATGCTCAGTCAGATGCACTAGTGTTGGAAGCAAACTTTGCCTCCATCGGTAAATCAAAAGGAAGATCTGAACAAGATACTAGAAGAAGGGGAAAAGAGGAGGTATCTACCTCCTACCAAGACAAAGACTCAGCTAATGACAGAATTGAAGAAATGAGAAAAATGATTAAGAACCTTTCTGGTAAATTGGTCAAGCTTGAATTGGAGACCAAGAATTCAGCCCCCAAGAATTTCTACAATGCTCAAAACAGAGGTTACAATCCTCAGTACAGGAAACCACCCCTACAAATATTGACAAGGGAAGCAAAGGAGCAACAGGATCAGGTACCACACCCATTGTACCTGGAAGGTCCACTAGATGATTCTACTAAAGACACTGCATATGGACTGGAGGATGAAAATCTTGCCTTTTCAAATAGTGATGGAGAAGAACGCCCTTTGCAAGGAAATGATGGAGCTGAGTGCTCATTGCAAGAAGAAGAAAAGACCAGAGACACAGAAGAAGCAGAAATTGATCATTATTGTAAACAATTTGTTGATTTCATGCAAGCATAGTTCAATAGAAGATATGATCTTAGATCTTCTAGGAAGAGGACTCGTACCCAAGATCAAGAAGAGGAGCTACCCCAGAAGGAAGCACCTGCTTAGAAGGAGTCTACAATGCAAAATTTCATAGACAAAGGTAAGGGCCCTCTAAACAAACCTTTGCAGTCTAATGATAAAATTCCTTCCTCTCCAAAAGTAGTCATTCCTCGTAATACCAAGTATATGTCAAAAGAAGTCAAATCCTCAGCTGAAAATAAAGAGTCAAAAGAGGTTGTAATAGAAAAATCTTCCCCTGTTTTTAGTCTCCAAAAGGAACTTGAAAAAGTCAAAATCCCAGCTCCCTTGATTGAAATATTAAAGCAACCTGCATATCAATCCCAAGTCACCTATTTTATGATCCCTCCAGAGGCTGCACTCACCCTAGATAGTCTCAACCTTCAAGAAGAAATACCAATGGTTGTTTTTGGTCCGCATATCAATCCCAAGTCACATCTTTTATGATCCCTCCGGAAGCTGTACTCACTCCAGATAGTCTCAACCTTCAAGAAGAAAGACCCATGGTTGTCTTTGGTCCACATGTTGAGGAATTAGATGCTTCTACTCCTCCCTTCTATGTATCTCTAGTGATTCATGACCTGCTATTGCATAATTGTATGTTAGATTCTGGAGCTTCCCATAATCTGCTACCTTTGTCAGTCATGGAACAATTAGGACTACAAATTACCCGTCCATACAAAGACCTCTATTCATTTGATTCCAAAAGAGTTAAATTCTTGGGGATGATCAAGGATTTGGTAGTCAATTTGGCCCAAATCCAAACAAAAAGTGTGGTAATGGACATAGTGGTGGCTGACATCCCAACTCGTTTTGGCATGTTACTGTCAAGGTCCTGGGGAACAAAAATTGGTGGGTCAATTAAGTTGGATTTAACATATGCCACCATCCCAGTTTTTGGTGGCCAGGAGAGGAGGTTGTATAGGGAGACTAGATTTGTCAAGATGGTGACTAAGGCTAACAACTCTGTTAATTCACCTGTCTACAATAAATAAGGAGATTTCTCATGCTTGATGTTAGAAGAAGATCAAGATTATGCTCATGAACCATCCTTTTGTCAGTTCAATATTGAGCAGCCCTCAGAGAGCCATGAAACAAGAATCTGGACACTTCATTTTGATGGAGCAAATTCAAGAGAAGGTAGTGGAGCTAGAATATTATTGATTTCTCCTACAGGGAAATGGGTCCCATTGTCCTTAAAACTAGAATATGAAGCTACTAATAATGTGGCTGAATATGAAGTGCTTCTGTTAGGACTACAGACAGCCAGGAACATGAACATACAAAATTTAAAAGCTCTGGGAGATTCAGAACTGGTGGTAAAACAAGTCAGGAATCAGTGTCAGACCAAACAGCCTCGGCTGAGGGCTTACAAGAATGAAGTTTGGGACATGGTGGAAAATTTATTCTTGGCATTCAATATCCAGTTCATGCCCCGAGAACAGAATAGGATGGCTGATTCCCTTGCTATGGCTACTAGCACATTTCTTCCACCTCAGAACCCTCTTTTAAGATATGAAATTGAGGTACGTTATCGACCATCAATCCCAGATAATATTAAGCACTGGCAGGTATTTGAAGATGAAGAGCAGATGAAGAAATTCTTGGAAATAGTAGGGGAATTCTCCAATATGGAGATTGATGCTGAAGATGAAGTTGAGTCTGAATATAATTCAGAAAGAAATTGGGAGAAGAAAGTGGCAGGTAATAAAGTGTTGCAGTTAAAAGGAAACATTATACCTAGAGGGCTGGTGCCTCTAGAAAGATTATTTGACAAGAATGATATCCAAATGCAGCCAGGCAAAGTGGTAGAAGAAAATCAGGTAGAAGACCTGAATCTTGGTATTGAGGCTAACCCCAAAATTGTAAAATTGTCCAAGAAGATCCCAGGAGAATATAAAAGGCTATATCAGAAATTGTTTCAGTCTTACAAAGATGTGTTTGCATGGTCCTATTAGGATTTGAAAACTTTTGACATCAGTATAATGCAACACAAAATTCCACTGAAGGGAGATGCAAAGCCTCATAAGCAGAAACTCAGACAGATAAATCCCCTGTTGCTTCCTTCTATTGAGAAGGAAATGAAGAAGTTGTTAAAGGCAAAAATAATTGTGCCATTGAGGTACTCTGAATGGGTGGAAAACATAGTCCCTGTCCGGACGAAGAATGGAGAAATAAGGTTGTGTGTGGATTTCAGAAATTTAAACAGAGCATCCTTAAAGGATAATTATCCACTGCCTAAAATGGCTCACATCCTGTAGAAGGTGGTTGGAGCTTATAGGATGTCAATGATGGATGGATTTTCTGGTTATAACCAGGTGGCTGTACTTCCAGAAGATTGAAAGAAGACCATTTTCACCACACCATGGGGTACATTTATGTATGCCAGGATGCCTTTTGGGTTGATCAATGCAGGGGCCACTTTTCAGAGGGCCATGGACATTGCTTTTGTTGGGGAGCAGGATAAATTTTTGGTGGTTTACCTCGATGATATCACTGTATTTTCAAAGAATGATACTGAGCATATTGAACATCTGCGTAGAACCTTTGAGAAATGCAGAAGGTATGGTCTCTCTCTAAACCCTCAGAAGTCTTTATTTGCATTAGAAGAGGGTAAACTTTTGGGACACATTGTGACTAAATATGGGGTGAAGATAGATCCTAAGAGGGTTGAGGTTATAAATAGTATTGCTTTTCCTAGAAATAAGAAGGAGGTACAGGTGTTTGTAGGGCGTATTAATTTCCTGAAAATATTCATTCCTAACTACGCTGAAATAGTTAGGCATATAACTGACATGTTGAAGAAAGATAAGGAAGTTAAATGGTCCCAGGAATCACGAGAGGCCTTTACTAGAATAAAAAATGATTTTGTAGAAGCCCCTGTACTATCTGGACCAGATTATGCTAAACCTTTCATGATCTTTTCTTTTGCATCACCTCATACAATAGCAGGAGTTTTATTGCAGAAAAATTAGGAAGGGTACGAGCAGCCCATTGCTTTCTTCAGTCAGGTACTCCATGATGCAAAATTAAAGTATAACATATTGGAAAAGCAAGCATACGCCCTAGTAAAATCCCTCAAAGCATTCCGCATGTATATCTTACAGTCCCATATCACTGCATTTGTGCCTGCAGCTGCTGTAAAAGATATTTTTATTCAGGGGGATAGTGACGGAAAAAGGGGGAAGTGGATTTCCAAGATACAGGAGTATGACTTAGACATCCGCCCTACTAAGCTAATCAAAGGACAAGGGCTATCCAAGATCCTATCTGAATCAAACTATCAAGCTTTGGGTATAAACCTGTCCATTATAGCAGGTGAGGAATCTAAAAAGAAAGAAGAGCGACAGGGAATTGGGGTAGCTACTCTGGGTACACATATAAAGTACCTCACCAGTCAATGGTACAAAGAGATAGTAGAATATCTCCTCACACTCAGTTGTCCTCCAAGCTGTGATAAAGCTAAATACAAAATGCTAAGATTGAAATCACAGAAGTACATAGTCGCCAATGGCCGGCTATACTGGCATGATCCCTCAGGCATCCTACTCCTATGTCTCACAGAGGATGAGGTAGAGAGTATCATAGCTGAATTTCATGAAGGAATCTATGGGGATCACTATAGCTGGAGGGCCACTGCTCACAAAATCCTGAAGGCTAGTTTCTATTGGCCCAAGCTCTTTGGAGATTTTTTTTCCCAGGTTAGAGCATGTGAAAAATGTCAGAAGTTTTCTGAAAGGCAGAAGTTGGCACCTCTTCCCATGATTCTTGTGCACGTGGATGAACATTCCAACAATGGGGAATCGATTTTATAGGTGAAATACATCCTCCATAAAGTGGTCAGCATAAGTGGATTTTAACTGCCACTGATTATTTCACAAAATGGGTGGAAGCCATACCTGTGAGGAACACCACAGACACTATGATAATAAAGTTCATGGAAGAAAACATCATATTTAGGTTTGGATGTCCTGCCAGAATAGTGACTGATAACACACAGGCTTTCAAGTCTGCAAAGTTTGTGAGTTTCTGCCAGCAATATAACATCACACTAAGCCACTCTACAGCCTACTATCCACAAGGAAATGGCTTAGCAGAATCTTCCAATAAAACCCTGGTAAGGGCATGGAAGAAGACAATAAATGAAAATTAGAAAAATTGGGATTCCCAGTTGAACTTTGCTCTGTGGACCAATAGAATTACCAGCAAGAGAGAAACTGGGAAATCCCCATATGAATTAGTATATTGGAAGGCAGCAGTATTCCCTATACAGTTAGCCCTACCAATAGCCCGATTCATGCAGGAAATTCAAGAAGAACCTGATGATATGACCAAGTGAATAAAACAACTGGTGGAATTGGAAGAAACACGCAATCAGGTAAATCAAAAGCTGAGAGAATATCATGAGAAGATGAAATACCTTTTTGATCAGCATGCTAAGGACAAGAATATGCAGATTGGTGATTTAGTGCTCAGGTGGGATATCTGGAGAGCCAAAAAAGGAAAACATGGTAAATTCGACCCACTTTGGTTCAGTCCTTTCAAGATTGTCGAGCAGGGAGGTAACAATACTTTCAAGTTGGAAAATTTACAGGGTGACTTGCTTGATGCCCCTGTAAATGGTCAGTTTCTCAAACCCTAATTCCAGTTCTAATTCAGGTAGAGATAGCCTGATGTATTATACTATATATTAGTTTTTTGTTTCATCTTTATTTGAATAATGTGGGTGTCATGATGAATCATGAAAAGAAAAATGGAAGTGCTGAAGAGTAGTGTCCACATAGAAGATTTACCTGTGGTTTGCGAATTTATCGACACGCCCAGGGAATTTATCGACACGCCCAGGGATGAACGTGCCATCCCCAGGTGGAGCCAATGTTGATCATGTCAGCATTCTGTTAAATTCCGTTAAATTATGACAAACAATCCCCTTTAAAACCCCCTCTGTTTGGCCTAAAAAATCATTTTTTCGCCTATCATTCCCCTTTTCTAAACTCAAAATGGTATTAAAAAGGGAAAAAAACCCACATTTGAAAATATATATGGTCTGGCACCTTTCAGCCCTAGACCCTCAGTCTTTTTCTCCACATAACCTAGGTGTTAGACCAAGCCGCAGCCCGAAAGGCGCTTATCAAATGAATATCGGGTGCCTTCATAACCGTCAATCTATAAAAATCGGACGACGTTCGTTCATCTTTGTCGCACCCGTAGCCTACCTGCCTACCGTCTGATCAAACCGTAAAATCCACGGCCTAGAGTCTATCTGTCCCAATGGTCCCCGCCCCGCGTCCACTGTTCAAAACTGCCTAGTATCTATTGCACCGCCTTTTGTAGGCGGGCATTATTTCTCAATTCGGAGAGATTCCATACATTGCGCGACACGTGGCTCCGTCACTATTCCAAAACCGCTACCTCATCGCGCGTTATCTTTCAACTAAGGATACGAAGTGATATGCATTATATTCATCCGATGTGGGGGTCTCCATCCAACGGTTGTCGCTCCTCGAAGCTGCATGGAAGTTAACATGGGGAAACCATACCCGTGGCCCATGGTCCATCGCTCTCCGACGCATTCTCAGCCGTCGATCTCGTCTTGAAATCAAACGGTCCAGATCATTTGCATGCTCCGTCGTTGACTTGGTCTTCCTCCACGTCACCCGTTCCACGTGTGTGTCACATGTTTCCTCCTCCCGTTATATATTCTAGTCATAAGTCAAATTTTCATTATTTTACGTTAAAAACCTCCGCCCAATCCGTCTACCATAGTTCCACTTCATTTTTCGTCTCCACCTCGCATTCTTCCGCCATTTCATTATGCTGCACTGCCAAACTATTATCCCCACTGCCTTCACCATCCCCACTGCATCGTCGTCCCCATGCATTTGTTTTCTTGATGAGTTTGCAGGTTTTGCAAGTTTACAACGGCAGAAAACTATCATGATTCACAGTCTCTATTACTGTGATAGAGAGCACGTCAAAGGACCATTTTTCAGAGCTGAATTATGAACAAAGGCTTGGGAAGGTATGCCAACAAGACTTCCATTAAAGCAACAGGGTTAAAATATGTCAAACCCTCCAGAGTCATTCAAAGCACAGATTGCGCAGATGGAGACATTAATGGAGCAACAGAGAAATATCAGTGAAGGATCAAGAATTCAATGTTCAGCACTGAATATCTTAAACCATAATTCAGAGTTAGAAGTCAGAAGGTACCCCTCGCAGATAAAATACCTCAAGGCTTTCTTTTCAGCACCATTTTCTTTCAAGAAAGGATGGAATGTTTATGTGATTTTACTGATTTGCCGTGTTCCTAGAGAGATTTCTACCCAGTGCATTTATTTCAATTAGCAGGCCACAGAGTACAAAAAGCATTACAAAGTCATCGAGCAGTATGGGCGTGCACGTCTCTACCATTTTGTTTTAATGAGACAATTAAATTTTCATGACCTACTCCCTTTTTCGAGCTTTCTTGTTCTCCTATCAAGCTCCCAAAGAACAGATGATTTAGGGTTCCAGATTTTATCAAAAAATTATGCAGTGAAAGGATTTTTGTATACATTTTGTAAAACTCTTGTATGAAGGCTCAGAGCCCATAGGGTATCAATGAGGAGGAGTTCCATCTGTTAAAGAGGATTCTGGTCTTTGGTATTTCACAGTCTGTAACTTTCTCATATGTGTTATTTAAATAGATCATTTCATTACACCCATTTTTCCTGTATCATGTTTTGGAATGTGAGTGGCTCACTGATTTTTGGTATGGATTTATCCTAGTTGATACCCATGCTCGAATTAGTCAAGCACTTTAAATATGGCTCATGCATGATATTCTATTCCACTATTCATCTAAACGTATTTCTGCTATATTAGTTTCTTTGGGAGGGTGTTTCTAAAACGCTATTGTCATGTATGGATTCTTAGATTGGTGAGCCCATGCATGGTGGTATTGTGTATCTGGATATCAGCTCAATGTTAACCAGTATCTTCTCAATATTTCATTCACTACATACACTCTCTGATAATTTATTTCTGTGAGTTATTTCTGAGTTGGCCCTCTTTGCAGTAAGCTATCTCTGAATTGTCTGTTTCTTTTATATTGGAGTTTTACATGTTGCCTCTGTAATATCCCTATTTCTGTGTCAGTTTCTGAAGGTCTTGGTCCCATTCAGATGAATTTTCCTTGTTTTACAAGAGATAGCATGAGAGCTTGTTATTGATAACTCCCTCTGTTATACCATATGCTTCTTGCTATATAAGATGTCCTAGGCACTGGTCTATCACAACTCTAGGCTATCTCTAGGAGCGACAACACTATGAATGTTGTGATGTTAGCGCTTATCATTTACATGTCCTTGTGTAAGATTTGGTAGGATGGAAATCCTTTCGAATATCTCGAATTCTCCGTGACATTAATCATCGAGTTCCCGTATCATATCAAACTTAATTGCATAGTCCAGTTTGGACTGTTGGTCTTGCCACATGGCACATAATTCTTATCGCCGAGGTGTGTGTGTCGACCCCTCTGGCATCTGCTGTACATGGTTAATAAATTTATGGCCAGGTGTGATACATTCTCGATTTCCTCGGAGATCGCGAGTGAAAACCAGCTGTATTCTCCCGCCTATCGATCTAGGGTGTCATTGTTTCCGCTCCTCCAACGTGCGCTAGCAGGCAGGGCTTCTTCCTGGCTTATCTGGCGGATTTTTCTTCTGGTTATACGGTAGGTTTTCCAGACTTTCCTCTCCAAGGGTTCCGATTTAATTTGCTTGGTTAATATTCTGTATCTTTTGTTGGTTAATCTCTTATTCTCCGAGACGATACCCTAATGAAACGGGTTGACTTGCAGGATTGTGATCTCGGCCTTCTATGGCATGGCTTTCACTACACTACTCGAGGTCTCTAACCTCCAACACAACTTCGATGAAAATTCCTACAGGTATGGAAGCCTACTTGACCTGTTTCATTTCAATTCAGGGTTTATACTCTGCCATGATGTATCTCTCGATTCAATTATTACAGGGTTATGCCTATTTTTCTCTTACCCCTTTTCATTTCCTGGGAATGCACAGGTTAAGCGAGCTTGTTCCCCCCATCGAAAAGTATTTTTCAGAGGCACTCTCCTTCCCACTCATTGCATCCCTTTCATCCATCTTTCTCTGTCCTACGAGTTTAATTTTTTTTTTAATTTTAAGTCACTCACGGGGTTGTTTCTTTCGCAGGTTAGAGCAAACCCTAATCTCTGCTCCTCGAGTTTTGAGTTTATTTTGGCGATTAACTCGACTCCTTCCTCCATTCACAGGTACCCTGCTCAATGAGTATTTGGAGCTGTGGCTTCAAAGACTTGCGTAGAAAAAAATATTTTGATTACTGGGTTACACTGCAAGGGTTTTGTTTTTCGCTGGCTTACAGAGCCTAAGATGTACTCGTACAGTTCTTCTCTGAAAGTAATTTCAGTTATATTCTATGGGTCTGGGCGTTTTTGTCTAATTGTGTAATTTTTTTTTTTTTAGTACCATCCTTATGGCTGAGGCATTTTAATATGCTAGTTAACTTATCTGAATACTCCGTTCTAAATATTGTTTACTCGGGATTCTCTTCCCTTTTTTGCTATAATGTCTAACAAAGCAGAAGTATTTACATCTTTTTAAGTATATCCTTATTGTTAAAGATCTAGCCGTAAATCTTATTGTTTTTTTTGTTTCACTTTGTCCGCAGACTGCTTCCGCCAGAGCAGAGTAATAACATGCATGTGAGCACTTCTGGGTCTTCCTTCTGAGGGTTGGTTTCCATAACGCACTAATTAGCATTCTTTCACTGTGGAATGGTGTTAATGTACAGAGTACTGTCTTGACTACGTAGTGTAACTTCTTTTGTGGTTTCATATATCAATATAAATGTATGCTTCTTGTCATTGCATCATTTGTCATTATATGCGGTGAAGTTTAATGTAAGTCTGTATGTTTTCGACTTACGGGTTGTCAACTTTGTCTTGTGAAGAGCTTCTCTACATTTCTTGAGTTGTGACAGAGGTTTATGATTATTGTGTACGCTGCTATCTTTTCTATTAAAAGAATTTTTTCTATATAAAGTTCACTTAAGCCCCACGGCACCAGTCTGCGGCTAAAAAGGGTTGTGTATAGTTTTAATAAACGAACAGGAGCAGGGTAGGGTTTTCGACCCAGTCCTAGCTCCAAAATTTCTATACTGGCTTAACTCGGTGCTACTACAATAATACTCTTTGGAGAGTATAATACTCCTGGTTTTTCTGATGCATGCATAGTAGTTTTTCTTTCCTGTCTTTCTATTTCCAGTTACAAATTTTACTTGTTCTGTGAATTCTAATTTCATTACTACACTTTTAATGTACTACTAGTTTTCGGTTCGTTATACAAACCCTGTTAACCAAATTCACAGAGTTCTTTTCCTTGTAATAAAATACACAAAACCCCTATTCTGTCATAATATAACTCTTAAAATAAAAGAGAGAAAAAATCAGTTCTGGAAATTCTCTTGTTTGATACACTTCGTACCTTCGTAGAAAATAAAAAGGTAGTTAAGTCTAGTACAAAATATTTCTTCCCACTACATACTGGTATTATCATTCCAGGTTAGCTGGTAACTGCCAGTTTATAGAAAAACACAGGAAATACTATTACATACAGAGCTTTACTTCTAGAACAATCTTTATCCCGTAGGAATCAGAATCAGTCTAAGTTCCATCTGCATTTTTTAAAAAAAAAGGAAAAACAAGGAGTTAACCTGTAATCGCAGAGTTCCAGATATTGGATACTTATCTGATAAGGAACAATATCCCTTTTAAACTGTGGTCCTCCCAACCATCAAGAGAGGCAATGACGTCCTCCTCTTTCCCCCTAGCTCCAGAATTCTGGACGGTTCCATGGGTAACAGTGGATAATCTTCTTCTGTTGTGACCTCAGGATGGCCAATCCAGTCACAAGACAGGTAATCTGGCTCACAAGGGTTGCAGAAGCTATTCTCAACTGGTCTTCCACCCAGCTCTAGAAAATTATTCACCATATTACCAAATTTCACAGAACCCCTACCCCTCTCCTGGGTTTCCCCTTTATCCCAAAGGGTAGGTAACTGCTTTTCCAAATGTTCCCAACCACCTCCTATTCTTAGAAACTTCACCAACAGTTTAATGGGTTTTTCCTTTTCATTTACTTGTTTCTCCTATTAACTCAGTAACAAAATAAAATAATACTTTTGTTTCATGAACAATTACAATTAAGTCTTTCTTCTCAAGAAAAATAAAAGAAAATAAAATAAAAGTGGGCAAGTAAGCCAATGGTTTTTTAACTAGTTGTAACTAGTTAGCTCTTAATGAGGTTGTCACATAAAAAGTATTATATTAAGTTATCTTCAACATTAATTAATATATTAGTTACAACATTGGCCCCTAAATGTTACAGGTTGGAAAATAAAAAAATACATTTATAGAACATTAATACATATATATTGATATTTTTATTTTCTGAAGAGATATAGAGCAATCTAGCTACAATTGAAATTTCACATTCCTAAATTCATAAAACCATAACAGAAAAATAAAATATGCATATGAAAATTTTCAAAGCATTTGTGCAACCAGACTGAGCTTTGATCTTTTTAATTCCATAACAAGAAATCCAGATAAAAAGAGTAAGAATGAAAACAAACTCCTGATAAATGTAAACATTGGCCCATGAATGTTACAGGTTTGGAAACTAAAAAAATACATTTACATAACAATAATACATATATATATTGATATTTTTATTTTCTGAATAAATTAGGAGCAATCTAGTTACCCCATTGCAATTTCACATTTCTAAGTGAATGATAGAAATCACCAAATACTAATTCACATATGCACATGAAAACTGAATAAGTTACTGTTACATTGAAAACTGTCACCTTGACATTCTGCTGACTGTATGAGCTCATTATTACTCATACTTCCTCCTTTTGCAAGTCCCAATATACCAGCTCCTCATGTCAAGCTTCAAAATCAGAGAAAAATCCCTAAAATCCCCTAAGAATTGGTATCGCACTTTCTCTATGCATTCCCTGCGGTCCCGCACCTAAATCTCAGCCTGCATGCGGAACTATACCGCACGTTCTTTGTGTAATGGGTGCGGACCTCTGTAAAACATAAAAAGGCGAGAAAATGAAGATAAAAAGTGAATTCCAGGTGAATTCTAGAAGATTCTAGACGGGAATTTTCGGGAATGGATACGCTTTGAAAAGGTTCATGCATCCCTCACTTGATGGAGCTAACCCCTTGATATAAGGAGCTTATCGCTTTGAAGGAGGATTCTATCCCTTCATATTTGGAATAAGAAACTTCCTCTTTTCCACTATAAAAAGAGGCCTTGGGTAGCCTCAAAGGGAGTTCAAGCTTATGAGATTTGAAGTTAAATGCTGTTGAGATTCAGACTTAGTTAACTAAGACTTTATGTGAGGTTAAATCACTCATCTCCATTTGTCTTAGTTCAAAGAGTGCAATGCTTGTCAAAGTAGAGGAGATTCCTGCTTCGGACCCCGGGAGGACCTGCACAACATCAAGGCACAGGTTGTAAAGGTTTTCTATCTTTGAAGTTAATACAAATATACTCATTTCTCTCATTAAACTGTCAATTCATGGTTTATTTCATAAATTCCTTGATCATTATGATAAGTATGATTTGTAATAATGTCTATACAGGTGCTGCTTAATCTTTTTTCTTGTTTGTGATTGCAGATATACGAAGAACGTTCTTTCAGTGCACGGGAAGGACTTCAACAAAATCAAGCAAACGTTGGACATAAGGTAGGCCTTACACCCGTATAGTGTTTTTATAAATCTTATATGCTTAGAGAGAGATTAGTATAATTGGCTGTTTGTTGCTAGTTACCTTTTGTACTAGAGAGATCGGTCTTGTCCGCAAGACGGATTAATCTACACAACAAAATGGCGACCATACTGGGGAAGAACTTGTTTGTTTTTGGTTCTCTTTAATTTTTGACTTGAGAAAACGTTTTTTCTGGTTTTTGATTGATTCACATCTGTCTGGGTACTTTAGATTTTTTCTGTTTTTGAAAATTTAGAAGTGTTTTGAGTTTTTCTATAATTTTTGCTAGGACCGCACTCTGCATAACTTTGACAGTGCGGGCAGTTTCGCACATTCTTTATAGAATAAAGTGCGGGACCGCACCTGTCAACACTGCTTACATGCGGACCCTGTAAAAATTTTAGAAAATTTCTAGGTTTCTTTTTCTGGTTTATTTTTAGATCTTTGGTTTCTGCCCAGACTGGTTATTGTGTCTATCAAGAATTCATTGTGTATGAACTCCAACAGTGTTAGTGTTTTGATGATTTTCTAGGAGATTTTGCCGATTGGATTATTCTTCCTGCTTGGTCTTTGTAGTGATTCGAACTTTTGACAATTTGCAGTATCTCAGATTACATTGATCTCTTTTTGTCTTTTGAATCCGACCTGATTGTGGAAACATCCTATGTTCAGAAATTAAGCCTTTTGATTTCTTTGCAAATCTTCGAAAGAACTTGCTTCAAAGTTTTGAATTTCATTTTTTTTTTTTTGAGTGTTTTGGAAAAACATATTTTGAGTGCTTTTTGATCTGTTTGTTATCTGAACGAATAGATTCTTAGTTTGTTGAACAACTAAGAGAAACATTCATAAAAAAAACTCTAAAAAGCTTTTACTCAATTTAGATTAGTTCTCAAGATTAGTTTTTGTAGTTTTGAGTAGTTTAGAGTTTGTAGATTCCTTTCGAAAGAAAATTGTTTTGTTTCTTGTTTGGAAAAGAGTTTTCTTGTGAGCTTTGATAATTTATTGAAAAGACAAAATAGTTTCTTTCAATTAGTTTTCATGTTTGAAGAAGGAAATTAAAGGTTGCATCCTCTAACTCTTTCTTTAGATAGAAAGTTCATTGAAAGAAAAAAGAATTCAATATCATCATAGGTGCATTTTAGTGTTTTTTGGAAGTCGAGTTTTCACATCATACAAAGTTTCATTTCCGCACCCATTGACTTAAGAAACAGCTCTTAAAATTAACGCTTAAATAAAATTCATCTAGTAATCTTTTTATTTCTAGCGCTCTCATCACCAACATAGCTTAGGCTAGTATCTTGGAGTAGGGAGTAATTAACTCTCCAAGATATATAAAACAAACAAGTAGATATATCTTGCGGTAGGAAGAATTACAGTCGTTGCATGTATGCTCTGGGAAGCTCCTCTTAAAGGAGTTAAGCACGAGATCATATCTGAACCAGTGGGGTAATCAATCCTTCCTCATTGGGAACGATAGAAGATATACACGTATTAAAAACGGTAAACCTCGGATAGACCATTGTCGAGGAGCTTGGGGTCACTTGTCGGTAAACCTTGGATTATTTCAAGGAGCCTTCAAGGGGATTGAGCTTTGTTACTCTGCCCTTGCGTGTGTGTCGGATCGTAGACTGTTCCCCCAGGTATATTTGTTTCAGTTGGTAACCTTAGAGGCCATAATATTTAGGATTCTTTCCTAAGGTGACGGTGGAGGGAAGATCCCACTCTACCTGGAACAGACGTCGACTAGACTCACTTGGACTCTCTGGGGGGTTATCTTCACTCGAGATGGTTATGTGAAGAAACTTGTGCCAGTCTGTTTCATTAAGCAGGTTGTCGGGGTAACTGTTCCAACCGCCCTTTTCGTGTTAAACTCTACTAAGTTGGATTTCATCACCAACTAGTGATTTTAGTACGGAAAGTTACTTGTTTGTGTGTGGTTTGAACTCTTAGATTTTTTAAGCGAGTGATTCAATTGTTTGTTTCTTAGAGACTTTAGGTGTTTTCATTGAAATTTTTCTTTGTTTGCGTGTGATTAGATAATTCTTCATCGTGGCAGAATTGCCGAGACAATCCCGGAGAATACAAGGGAAACCCCCTGAATTTACACCAGGTCATCTTGAAGGGCTTCGAGCTCTGGTACCACACAGTAGCCGTAGACTTAGATCAACAGAAGCTGAAAGCTCTGCTATTGTGATACATCCCGATCATCAAATTCCTACAACAGAATATATTCAAGAACCGGTTTCAGTTTCTGAAGTCACTGAAAATATTTCTCCTACTGGTGAATTATCTGACGAACCTGAAATCTCTGAGCCTGAAACTGAATCTTCTGTGTTAGAAACGTCCTCAGGATTTATCTCACCAACTTCTAGCGATCCAGGTTCACCTAGGGTAAGAAATATAATTACTGAAAATCTTCCCTCTGGACTAATTTCTATAGAAGAACTTACTAATCCAGACGAAGACATATCTCTTCCCAAATCCCCTCAATCGTTAAATCTTAGGGAGCGTGAATCTATTTTCTGCAGCCCCATTCGAACTAATCCCTGGTATCTCTCTTTAACTAATTTTTTAGAGAATCCGGGTCTTGCTTTTTATCCACCTCGAGTTCCATTTCATCCTACACCCAGAGGTTATTATCCGTCATCTATTATGGCTGGTGAGTCATCCATGTTTTCTCAAACGCCTGAATATTTTTTACATGGTGGTCCTTCTGTTCCTTCGGGATATCAGTCTTTGTCTGGTACTTTCTCGGGAGCAGCTCCTCAACCCATCGAAAACGTGTTATCATCTGGTCTTGGTGGACTTAAAATTGAAACGTCGAACGCAGAACAAGTTTATATGATGTCTGGTAACATTCCTAATCCTCAAGCTCAAGGCAGTCAGTTTCCTTCTGGGGGTCAACCTCAGGGAACTCAGTTACCGCCTGGGGGGCAACCTCAGGGTAGTCAATTACCGCCTGGGGGGAAACCTCAAGGTAGTCAGCTACCACCCGGGGCACAACCTCAAGGTAGATTTTTCCCAGGACAAACTGTGGATCCATATTATTTTGGGGGGCAACCCCAAGGACAGTACATACCTCAGGGTTACCAACCTCAAGGACAGTACATTCCTCAAGGTCAACCCCAAACTCAATATGCTCCTCAGTGTCCTCAACAACCCCAACTTCAGTACGTGCCTCAAGGTTATCAACCTCAAGGGCAGTACCCAATGCAAGGTTACCAACAGCCTTCTGGTCAACCATCTGTTCAAGGAGCCCGAACTTTACCTTATTATCAACCCTACGTTCAACCAGGTTTTGGTCCTTACGTTCAACCTTCTACGGGACAATACCCCGGAATGATGGTGTGGGATCCGTCCCAATATTATCCGTGCAAATCCCTCAAGTCTCTGTACCTCAGTTAGGACCTTCAGTTCAGACTACAGTTCAGATGCCTGCAGGACAAGCCGGTACAAGTACAGTTGTTACGAGTCAACCTCAATTTACTTATCAACCGTACCAGGGACAACCGCAATTCGGTCCCTATGTTCAGAATCCGAGCTATCAACCATACCCTGGTTATACTTATCAACAACCTCAGTATGGTCCGATTCATCCTGGTTATCCAGGAGGTTACACGATACCTAATGCTAATCTGATTCCTAGTTATCCTGGGTATCCGCCTCCTGGATCTGCTTTGGCTTCTCAAGGTTTTCGTGACCCTAACCGTCAGTTACCGTTCATCACAACTTTGGACTTACCTGATTTGACGCGCCTTACAAATGATCCTATTTTTTATTATCAGAACTGGTCGTCAATGCCTCATAAGTTGCCCAGTGATATACCGAAATTTGAAGGTAAGTCAGGAGAGGATCCATCAAATCATGTTATGACTTCTCACCTTTGGTGTGCATCTAATTCGATTATTGATGATTCGATTCGCTTACGTCTTTTCCAAAGAACCCTCATAGGTCTTGCAGCCAAATGGTACATTGAGTTGCCACGAGGCTCATTTCATAATTTCAGTCAGTTAGCAACGTCTTTCTTAACTCATTTCCAGTTGCCTGTCAGATACGACAATGGCACAGAATTATTAACTTCACTAAAACAATCTACGTCCACGTATATTTCTGATCATATTCATGAATGGCGACGTAGACGACGTTTGGTGAAAGTTTATATTCTGGATCAAATTTTGGCAGAATGGTTTGTTAAATCATTATTACCCAAGATCACTGAAGATGTAGCTAAGGCTGGTGTTGTTACTGAAGAGCAAGTAATTGCTCAGGCTCAGTACCTAGACCTCGTTTATACGCAGTCAGGTACTCTACATGAAAAAATTCCCGATCTTCCCAAACAAGGTCAAATAACTGCTGCTCCTTCAGGGTCTCATGCCGCTGATGGTATGATTGGTACAGTTAGTTCTAAAAGTAAGAAGAAATCCTCAAAGAATTCTTCTCCAATAATAACTTTACCTGATTCCCCAAAAGGAGAATCCTCTCCCGAAGTTTCTGCCGATATTCATGTCGTTGAAACATCTACGAAAAAATCAAAATCCGGTGGTAAAAAGAAGAGGAGGAATAAAAACAAAAAGAATTCGAAAGAAAAAACAGATAAAGAAGAATCCAATGACGAGAAACGTAAACCTCGCTATCCTTGCTTCATTTGTGAACAAGATCATTTCACAAAAGAATGTCCATATCGAGAGGAAGTTACGAAACTCGTTAAAGGATCGCAACAACCTGCTGTCTTGAAGGATCCTTTTCCAGTTCAAGATAGTAAGATGATTGGTTCTTCCTCGACTACTTTAGAAGATCCTATTATGATGATGTCTCATGTAAGGATTGCGACGCGATCGCAAGATTACGGTTCTAAGAATCTCGTTGATGGCAAAGAAGGAGAGTCTTCTAATGCGAATACATCAAATACAACTCCTCCTGTTTCCGGTCCGCTACAGATCGAGAAACAAAATCTAGACTTGATAATCAAACCGCCTGCTAAAGGTGTTCTTCGTAAATCAGCTTTCAATCCACATGCGAGAGCTGCTCAGAATTACAACATTGTTGAAGACTTAGCTATTTCCCCTTCAACAATGTCGGCTTTGGAAGTCTTTTGCCAATCGTGTCCCGACGAGCGTAAATTGTTATTATTTTGCATAGAGAGGAGTACATTGATGTTCAGGATTCTAACCTCATAATCTTCGATTTAGAAACTAGTACACCGCGTCTCCCTCACCAAATGGCTTTCCAGATTCCAGTGTTAGTAAAAAACAGACCTATTTTTCGGGCTGTGATTGATGAGGGAGCTTCAACGTGTATTATGTCGCTTCAGTGTTGGAAATCTCTTGGTTCTCCTACACTTAACCAATCTCCGACGATTCTAAAAGCTTTTGATGGTCGAGGTTTTCAACCTTACGGTATTTTGCAGGATTTACCCATAGGGGTTGAAGGGAAAATTGTTAATCTAGATGTGGAGGTGGTTGATGCCCCTCTAGATTACAACCTTCTACTGGGTCGTAGTTGGTCTTATGCTATGACTGCTGTTGTCTCGTCGGTCTTTCGACTTATAAAATTTCCATATCAAGGAAGGATCGTGACAATAGATCAGTTAACTTATTTTTCGTCAGACCCAGCCTCTACAGAAACAATCCAGCATGTTGGTAAAACGGCTATCCCTTATAAGGATGTTGGAGTAGGTTTGGTCAAAGATTCTGGTTTACTAGGAACTTTTTCCTTTCCTCCTCCTAACGTATCGTCTTCTACTGCAAGTATTCATATGATTTCATCAGACACTGTTATGTTTGATGATCCTTGGATTATTCCTTCAAAATCCGAGATAGATTCATTTGATGGCGCGATGCCTTTGAGTCCATTTGAAATTGCGTACCAGGCTGTACAGTCTTTTTCCGACCCCTCTTCAACCAAAATTGATCCAATGAATGGGATCCAAGAGGAATCACTTTCTATATCTAGTTCAGTTACAACGACATTTCCTGAACTTGTTCATACAGATGAGCAAATTCGTGAGTTTTTGTCTATTGATGATTTACCATGGGAAGATCTACATCACCGGTCTTCATTTTTACCTGAATTAGATCATTTTGAAGATGATTTCGCTTCAATTTTTACTGCTGAATATGCCAAGGAACCTCAGAATCCATTGCAAAATCCTGATTCTGAGTTAAATTTGGAAAATATATCTAGAATGGTTCCAATTGACATTTCAATAAAACCAGGAATAATTGAAAACATTCATATAGGTGCTTGTTGTACAGATGAAGAAATTCGGACTTATAAAGCCCTATTTCAAGAATTCCGTGACGTGTTTGCCTGGTCTTATGAAGAAATGCCAGGAATTGATCCATCGATCGTAGTTCATGAGATTAAGACTTACCCGGATGCAAAACCTGTTCGTCAACGATTACGTCAAATTCATCCTAGAAAAGCTGCTGCTATAAAAACTGAAGTTGAAAAATTACTTCGAGCAGGATTCATTTATCCAATTCCCTTAACGGATTGGGTATCCAATATTGTTCCTGTGACTAAAAAACAAGGAACGATAAGAGTATGTGTCGATTATAGGGATATTAATCGAGCGTGTCCAAAAGACAATTATCCAACTCCCTATATCGATCAGATAATTGACGATTGTGCTGGCAGTGAATTGTTTTCCTTCATGGATGGCTTTTCAGGCTATAATCAAATAAACATACTCCCTGCAGATCAACCTAAAACAGCTTTCATTTGTCCGTGGGGAACGTTTGCCTATTGTAAACTACCTTTTGGACTAAAGAACGCTGGAGCAACTTTTCAACGGGCTATGTCTTATGCGTTTCATGACATTAAGCACATTGTTCAGCCATATCTCGATGATTTACCTGCTCATTCATTACGTAGGGCCGATCATCCCACTCATTTACGAGCAATTTTTATGAGATGTCGACATTATCGGATAAGGTTGAATCCGCATAAATGTGTTTTCTGCGTAGAATCGGGTCGTTTACTGGGATTTGTTGTTTCGAAATCAGGCATTCGTGTCGATCCTTCGAAGGTTGAAGCTATTGTTAAATTGCCTCCTCCTTCGACATTACGCCAACTCCAAAGTTTGCAGGGGAAAGCAAACTTTTTACGTAGATTTATTCCGAACTATGCCGAGCTTGCAAAGGGTTTTACCCGGTTGTTGAAACAGGACATTCCGTTCTTTTGGGACGAGGTTGCTGATCGATATTTTAATGCACTTAAACACGTGTTGACCCATGCACCGTTATTGCATCCTCCCAACTACAACCAAGATTACATTTTGTATCTCGCTGCTTCTCATTCCACCATTGGGATGGTACTAGTTCAGGAAGATGAATCTCACAATGAACATGTGATTTATTATCTTAGTCGAAATTTGAATCCGACTGAAATCAAATATACACATGTGGAGAAATTAGCTTTGGCAGCTGTTCAAGCTGTCCAATGTTTTAGACATTACATCTTGTTACGTAAAACCACAATAATTTCTGATTGCAACCCTATGATGTATATTTTGACCAGACAATTGATAGGGGGCAAATATTCTAAATGGATAGTTATCCTGCAGGAATTTGACTTGGAATTTGAAAAATCCAAGGCAAAGAAATCTTTGGTATTTGCGGAACTGATGTGTGATTTCCCCTCTACTGATACTGAAACAGTGGCAGAAGAGTCCATTGTGGACGAATCTTTGTTTCTTATCAGTACGCTTGATCCATGGTATGGGGATATTATTGTGTATCTCCAAACCCAATCTTTTCGGCCTGGAATTTCACGAACTCAACGTCGGAAAATACGTTTCCAATCCCAACAATATAATATCATTGGTGATACTCTTTATCGACGTGGGGCAGATTCTGTTTTCCGACGTTGTTTAACTCATGAAGAAGCTGAAAAGGTGCTAAATGACTGTCATTCTGGAGCATGTGGCGGTCATATGTCTGGGTATGCCACTGCCCAAAAGATATTGCGTGCAGGTTATTTCTGGCCAACATTATTTAAAGATTGCATTTATGCGGTTCAGAAATGCCACAACTGTCAAATTTTTGATCAAAAAATGCGCACACCACCCGCTCCTCTTCACCCTATAATTGTTGTTGGTCCTTTCGCGAAATGGGGTATCGATTTTATCACATGTAACCCTCACTCGGCCGGGGGGCATGCCTATATTATTCTCGCAGTAGATTATTTTATGAAATGGGCCGAGGCGATGCCTACATATTCAGCTGACGGCAAGACTGCTGCAACATTCGTATTTAATCATATAATTGCTAGGTTCGGTGTTCCTCAAGCTATTATTACGGATCATGGAAGTCATTTTCGGAATATCATGATGACTGAACTAACAGAACAACTTGGCCTACGCCACGATAGTTCCACTCCGTACTATCCACAAGCAAATGGTCTCGTTGAAGCCATTAATAAAGTTTTAGTCACCATGATTAAACGAATCATTGGTATTCACAAGACAAATTGGCATTCCATGTTATTTTCAGCGCTTTGGGCATATCGAACCTCAGTCAAAACATCAACGGGTTTCACTCCTTTTCAACTGGTTTACGGTTTGGAAGCTGTGTTGCCGATTGAATGCGAAATACCGTCACTAAAATTAGCCGTAGAATTACTTCCAGCTACTTCTGAAGAGGAGAAACGTTTTTTGTACTTGGCCCAATTAGATGAGAATCGACGAAGTGCTGCAATAGCAAACGAGGCTCATGTTAAAAGGATAAAAGCTCAGTATGATAGAAATGTGACCCCTCGAAATTTTTCAAAAGGAGACCTAGTTTTACTTTATGATCAAGCTAATGACAAGCTAGGAGCTGGAAAATTCGTGCCTATGTGGCATGGTCCTTACATTGTGAAACGAAAGTTAGCAAAAGGGGCCTATGAGTTAGTAGATTTTGACGGTGTCCCTTTGGATAAACCCAGAAATGGGCTTTATCTAAAGAGATATTATGCTTAAACGGGTGTGGAGATTTTTGTTAGTTTAGATTTCTTTACTGCTGGTGTGTTTTAGATTAGAAAAGTGTGCCTAGTTTAGAAGTGTGTTTTTGTCACTATGACTGCTTATCTAAGTTTTACTCTTGATATTGCAGATGTCGACGTCTCTTCAAACTTACATTGGTTTTGCTGATGGTGCTTGTCGTAGTACACGGAACATTTCTTCCGCAGCTTGGGTTATCTATTCACCCTCTGACGAGTTAGTATCCATGCATGGGGTAAGCCTTGGTCAAACAACAAATAACATTGCCGAGTATAGTGCAGTGATTGAGTTATTATCTGAGTCCATATCATTTGGAATTCGGAGTTTGATTGTAAGGTTGGATTCTGAACTTGTTGTATTACAGCTTAACAGGGTTTATACCATTAGAAATCCGGTGTTATTACAGTTATTTTTGAGAGTTCGTCTCTTGGAACGTGAGTTTGATTACATTGAATATCAGCATATTCCAAGACATTTAAATACATTAGCAGATTCAATTGCTTCTAGTATGATAAATAGACATTTGCAATAATTAAAAGCAGTAAAACAAACAACATTCACATATGTACACAGATAGCCGTCAAAATAGTGATATATATCATAGGAGTGTGTTCAAAAAATATACATCGTCTTCGATCATAGGTTGGAAACACCTTATGATCAGCAAAAATGATAATACAAAAGTACAAAAATGAGTCTACACGATCATCCCATCACTGATGATGATCTCGATAAGAAACAACTGCTCGGGCCACCCTGCATAGGAACCTCCTGAAAGGTCCTGGGACTCCAATCACATATCTTTGTAGCCTGAGAGGAATGTCATCTATACTGGTCTCTGGTATATCTAGAGTCAAGCGCTCTAGATGATGCTCCAAATCACTCAAAATCTCTACTGATTGGCCTGCTGGGGCTGGTGCGGGCGCAACTGGTTGTCTCCTCTCGAAAGGTTGGAGATGAGCTGGTCGTTGTGGACCCACATCTGTATTCAAAAAACTTTTGGTTATTAGTTTTCTAAGACGATAAAAAACTAAAAAAAAAATTAGAACTTAGCAAACGTTGAAAAATATTTTACCTGAATCGTCCCACTGTTCCCCTGCAGGGAGAGACATCTCTCCGTCTCCGCGGAAATCTATCCCTGCATATGGAAAATCCTCTATCATGAAAACTTGGCGATCCAGCCAACGAAAATATGAAGCAGGGAATCGTACAATCTCAGTGCCCTCAACAGCATGATGGGCCATCAGCGTGGACCAGCGAACCATTCTCGGTTCTCGAGGTCGACCGGCATCAACAGCAATACTTTGTGGAGATAATTGAGGGATCCTCTCTAGAGCAAAAGAAACGACAATGGAACCGTATCCAAAGTTTTTCAGTTTCCCGGTTTTTGCTCTGGTAAGTTGGCCTTTTATATTGGCCAACACAGCTTCACACCAGTTGAAGATGGTGCCGCGAAAACAGTCCACTGCAACACGCATTTGGGAACCAGTAGCTACATGAAGCGCGGCGCTCCCACACAGTTTGGTAACAGTGAATGCTATAACCTTCAGTTCAGGACGGATGATATGTTTTATGTCAATCCGTTTGTCCCGAGGATTTGCCTGATCATTGCAAAATTCAAGTTGAAGACTAGCGACAGTCTGGCCACCTGGCCTAGTCCCAAACAAGGATACATGTTCGCCCCTCTTGGACAAACCAGTCAAAAAATATATATCCTCCAGCTCAATTTCGAGCCGGTGGCCACCAATAAAGAAACACTGGTCCTCCACATGCCATCTGTCTACCAACCATGTTAAGAGTTCCACTTGTGCCCTCATGCCGGAGATGGCCCAGAATTTGTATAAGCAGCATGCTTTTAATGCCCTTTGTGTGGGAAAATGAAGTATTGCAGCTTCATCCACTTCCTCATGCTCTCTTTCTCGCCAAATAAGCATCTTGTTAATCCTGCAACACAAAATAAGGCAAGTTAGAATGATTTCATTTGAAAAATTTTGGCAGAAAAATGAGAAAACCGTGTTTTAAAAGTGACCGCGCGGGTACCGCACCCGTTCTTTGTAAACAGAGCGTAGCTCCGCACGCGAGATGTGTGCCGGGTGCGGTACCCTCGATTTTTTCCCGTTCAGAAAAAATCGGGGTCCGCAGGTAACCTGTGTCCTGCCTGCGGACCCCGCGGGCACATTTTTAAACCAATTTTTGCCCTAAAAAATCAAACTAAAGCCTAAAAATGAATTTCAAACGGATGAAAAACAAGATAAGGAGGTCGTGGATTACCTGGGGCTGACGATTTTCGATTCCAACGGTTGAATTTTCCAGAATCTTCACGGGAACTTTTTTATCCAAAAGCTTTTACTTTTCACTCTGCAACTGAACGGTAAAAATGAAATAGAAAAAGTCCTTTTTATAAGTTTTTTCGAATGAATGAATTGTAAATTTATTTATTTTTCACTTTAAAAGGGATATTTTGAAAGCATTTTTATTTATCTTAAACAGGTATGTGTAATGTTTTGAGTTTTTGTGCAGAAACAGGATTTTTCAGGTGAAATAATCATTTTTCAACAAAGAGCATACTTTTATCACTTTTTCGGACTCTTTCAAAATTTTTACGAAAAAGCGAAACCTTGGAGTCCTCTTTAAGCCCTTTTCAGACTCTCTAAATATGAAAATATTGCCGAGTACTTGACTATTCGAACTCGTTAAAGTAAATGAACAGTCGTCCTTTCGGTATAAGTTTACCCCTTTTACGGACTGAAATGGACTATTTACGAAAAAGGTATACGTTGACTAAATACGGTCAATAGAGTTCTCTCCCGCATTATTTTATCCTTTTTTGGGCTCGAGAGACTAAATTTACGAAAAAGAACACCCATGGAGTTTTATTAAGTTTTTCTTCTGACTCCCTAAAACTGAAAAACACCGAGTTTCTCCTATACTGGACTCGTTAAAACTTAACAGTAAAGGACCTGTTTAATTTTCAACAGGAACGAACCACTCCTTCTTAGGGTTCAAATTTTAAACTAAGTTGGACTCATCCGAAGGATGAGCTTATAATCAAGCAAATGTTATCCTCCTCAAGCTTGTCAAAAATAAAGAGGTACTTGCCAGAAATGGTGGGGGAAAAGAGAGAAAAATGGGCGTGTTTGTTGTATTTTAAAATCTTCGAAAACTCAGTCAACCACTCTTGGACACGACACTTATATTCACCTGGGTTGGGAAATCCTTTGCCTAACAGTTAATCAAACCACATTGAAAGTTTTCAGCCGGTTTCTGGGTATTAGCTTTGGGTCAATTGTCATCAAGCCATCTGCAGTGTCGTTATGTGTCCAAGAGAACAGTTCAAATAAAACCATTCATCTGCAAAATATCTGTCATCCATCTTTGACCATCCCTGAGTCAGTCCTTGCCAATATATTTTCAAAACTTGATCTATGATTTCGTGTTGTGGGCTTGCCTATGACGGATCACTTTCTATCGACGACAACTCATTATCTAGGAAGTTGATCTAGAAATCGTCAGTACCTTGAAATCTGCATGCCTCAATGGCAGGTTTCTCGCCTTCGACGACAAGTTGCATCATTGACCTTCGATCGAATGATTCCGTGACATGTTCGACTTCAGCTCATTCATTCACATTTCATGGATTGTACTGAGTAATTTGAGAGCCATTGACATTACTGGTGGTTTCTCTCACACTTGTTAACAGTTTACATCATTGACTGGTAATCAAGTGGTTTCTACCATGTTCGACTTCAACACATTTATTCACATGGATAGAATCGTACTAGTTCGAGATGCGGAAATCAAGACCCTGGATCTAGTTTCCACCATCCAGGCTGCGAGGAGTTTTGTTGTCATCTATACAGTAGACTATTGATAAACAGATGGCTGCGTCCATACTGTGTCTACATATATCTGTACTATGATGTATTCAAAATCATTCCTGTATCAGAACGATTTCAGTTAGTTTATAGTTATTTTTTATCTGAGTATGGGAATGCCTACCTCAGTGATGACATATACATGTATATATTTTGCATTGAATGTTTTTACAGGTACCGACTGGGGTGTCCACAGGATGATCTTTGAAATGATAAAGTACTGCACTCTTCATATATGACAGACTACAGCTTCATCTATTACAGACTTTGCACTTTAGGGGGAAATTTGTTACACTGAAAACTGTCACCTTGACATTCTGCTGATTGTATGAGCTTATTATTACTCATACTTCCTCCTTTTGCAAGTCTAATATACCAGCTCCTCATATCAAGCTTCAAAATCAGAAGAAAATCCCTAAAATCCCCTAAGAATTGGTATCGCACTTTCTCTATGCATTCCCTGCGGTCCCGCACCTAAATCTCAGCCTGCATGCGGAACCATAACGCACTTTCTTTGTGTAATGGGTGCGGACCCCTGTAAAACATAAAAAGGCGAGAAAATGAAGATAAAAAGTGAATTCCAGGTGAATTCTAGAAGATTCTAGACGGGAATTTTCGGAATGGATACGCTTTGAAGCTGGTTCATGCATCCCTCTCTTAATGGAGCTAAACCCTTGATGTAAGGAGCTTATCCCTTTGAAGGAGGATTCTATCCCTTCATATTTGGAACTAGAAACCTCCTCTCTTTCACTATAAAAAGAGGCCTTGGGTAGCCTCAAAGGGAGTTCAAGCTTATGAGATTTGAAGTTAAATGCTGTTGAGATTTAGACTTAGTTAACTAAGACTTTCTGTGAGGTTAAATCACTCATCTCCATTTGTCTTGGTTCAAAGAGTGCAATGCTTGTCAAAGTAGAGGAGATTCCTGCTTCGGACCCCGGGAGGACTTGCACAACATCAAGGCACAGGTTGTAAAGGTTTTCTACATTTGAAGTTAATACAAATATACTCATTTCTCTCATTAAACTGTCAATTCATGGTTTATTTCATAAATTCCTTGATCATTATGATAAGTATGATTTGTAATAATGTCTATACAGGTGCTGCTTAATCTTTTTGCTTGTTTGTGATTGCAGATAATACGAGGAACGTTCTTTCAGTGCACGGGAAGGACTTCAACAAAATCAAGCAAGCGTTGGACATAAGGTAGGCCTCACACCCGTATAGTGTTTTTATAAATCTTATATATGCTTAGAGAGAGATTAGTATAATTGGTTGTTTGTTGCTAGTTACCTTTTGTACTAGAGAGATCGGTCTTGTCCGCAAGACGGATTAATCTACACAACAAGCGCACGCGAATGCGACTTTAGTCATGGTCTTCCGCGAGGAGGCCCAAATGGAGGAAGAATGCACCCGTCCGGCGGGTCTAAGCTCGGAAAAAGCCGGCCAGCATTCGGGCCTTCAGGAGGGGAGCCGTGGCATGCATGTGGAGGTAGCACCTAGCGATCCTGGACCTTCCGAAGGATGGTGCTGAATCGTGGAGGAACCACCAGAGGAGTAGTTTGGTTAATTTGTTTTTCTTGCTTAGCAGGCCCACTTAATTGGGCTGCTTTTAGATTATTTTACTGTACTGGACCTTTGTAATATTTTTGAATTTTGTAAATTAAACGTTCAAGACTAGTTTCCTCGTATGAGGGCAGTCTTCTTAATTTTTTTATTTTTTGATGACAAATTTGCCATGAGTCTGGCCAAGCAATGTTTTTGACTTCGGTGTAATTTTATTCGCAATGTTAATAGATTAACTTTACTTAGAATTATCACATGATTAGCGTTTTTCTTGATTTGTTCAAGGATTTTGGGTACTTTAATTTGTATTTGGAACAATGGACGTCGGTACTCTATCTGTTGATTTACTGTTCTACATACTGCTATTTCACTTTCTTATAGATGCCTCGGGCATATTTGGATGCTTTCTCAGATTGTCGATAATCTCCATGTGGACCGTTACTGGGTTTTATATCAAGTCCCTGTATGTGACATGGGGTATTTTTTTATCATTGTCTGGGGTGGGACTTCCACTTTTCTGGATGGATATTTGGGTTCCAATCTTCAGATGTGAAAATGTAATGACTTCATGGGCTGTTTTACTTCATATAATATATTCAAAACATCGTTTTTTCTCTTGTGAAAAAAAAAATGATTAATGTTTATCACTCTGCCTTCAAAACTAGCGATGCTAGTCTATGTTGTTGGTTTATTGATATGGTCTGATGGTCTTTTTATATTTTGGACATATCACACTCCTCACATGATTAGCGTTTTTCTCTGTTCAAGGATTTTGGGTACTTTAATTTGTATTTGGAACAATGGACGTTAGTACGTACTCTATCTGTTGCTTTACTATTCTACATACTGCTATTTCACTTTCTTATAGATGCCTTGGGCATATTTGGATGCTTTCTCAGATTGTCGATAATCTCCATGTGGACCGTTACTGGGTTTTATATCAAGTTGCTGTATGTGACATGGGGTATTTTTCTATCATTGTCTAGGGTGGGACTTCCACTTTTCTGGATGGATATTTGGGTTCCAATCTTCAGATGTGAAAATGTAATGACTTCATGGACTGTTTTACTTCATATAATATATTCAAAACAACGTTTTTTCTCTTGTGAAAAAGAAATGATTAATGTTTATCACTCTGCCTTCAAAACTAGCGATGTTGGTCTATGTTGCTGGTTTATTGATATGGTCTGATGGTCTTTTTATATTTTGGACATATAACACTCCTCACATGATTAGCGTTTTTCTCTGTTGCAAGATTTTGGGTACTTTAATTTGTATTTGGAACAATGGACATCGGTACTCTATCTGTTGCTTTACTATTCTACATACTACTATTTCACTTTCTTATAGATGCCTCGGGCATATTTGGATGCTTTCTCAGATTGTCGATAATCTCCATGTGGACCGTTATTGGGTTTTATATCAAGTCGCTGTATGTGACATGGGGTATTTTTCTATCATTGTCTGGGGTGGGACTTCCACTTTTCTGGATGGATATTTGGGTTCCAATCTTCAAATGTGAAAATGTAATGACTTCATGGACTGTTTTACTTCATATAATATATTCAAAACAACATTTTTCCTCTTGTGAAAAAAAAAATGATTAATGTTTATCACTCTGCCTTCAAAACTAGCGATGCTGGTCTATGTTGCTGGTTTATTGATATGGTCTGATGGTCTTTTTATATTTTGGACATATCACACTCCTCACATGATTAGCGTTTTTCTCTGTTGCAGGATTTTGGCTACTTTAATTTGTATTTGGAACAATGGACATCGGTACTCTATCTGTTGCTTTACTATTCTACATACTGCTATTTCACTTTCTTATAGATGCCTCGGGCATATTTGGATGCTCTCTCAGATTGTCGATAATCTCCATGTGGACCGTTACTGGATTTTATATCATGTCCCTGTATGTGACATGGGGTATTTTTCTATCATTGTCTGGGGTGGGACTTCCACTTTTCTGGATGGATATTTGGGTTCAAATCTTCAGATGTGAAAATGTAATGACTTCATGGACTGTTTTACTTCATATAATATATTCAAAATAGCATTTTTTCTCTTCTGAAAAAAAAATGATTAATGTTTATCATTCTGCCTTCAAAACTAGCGATGCTTGTCTATGTTGCTGGTTTATTGATATGGTCTGATGGTCTTTTTATATTTTGGACATATCACACTCCTCACATGATTAGTGTTTTTCTCTGTTCAAGGATTTTGGGTACTTTAATTTATATTTGGAACAATGGACGTCGGTACTCTATCTGTTGCTTTACTATTCTACATACTGCTATTTCACTTTCTTATAGATGCCTCGGGCATATTTGGATGCTTTCTCAGATTGTCGATAATCTCCATGTGGACCGTTACTGGTTTTTATATCAAGTCCCTGTATGTGACATGGGGTATTTTTCTATCACTGTCTGGGGTGGGACTTCCACTTTTCTGGATGGATATTTGGGTTCCAATCTTCGGATGTGAAAATGTAATGACTTCATGGACTGTTTTACTTCATATAATATATTCAAAACAACGTTTTTTCTCTTGTGAAAAAAAAATGATTAATGTTTATCACTCTGCCTTCAAAATTAGCGATGCTGGTCTATGTTGCTGGTTTATTGATATGGTCTGATGGTCTTTTTATATTTTGGACATATCACACTCCTCACATGATTAGCGTTTTTCTCTGTTCAAGGATTTTGGGCACTTTAATTTGTATTTGGAACAATGGACGTTGGTACTCTATCTGTTGCTTTACTATTCTACATACTGCTATTTCACTTTCTTATAGATGCCTCGGGCATATTTGGATTCTTTCTCTGATTTGTTGATAATCTCCATGTGGACCGTTACTGGGTTTTATATCATGTCCCTGTATGTGACATGGGGTATTTTTCTATCATTGTCTGGGGTGGGACTTCCACTTTTCTGGATGGATATTTGGGTTCCAATCTTCAGATGTGAAAATGTAATGACTTCATGGACTGTTTTACTTCGTATAATATATTCAAAACAACATTTCTCGTCTTTTAAAGTTTCATTTTTTTTTTTAAATCGAACCCGCCGTCAGTATACCAACACATTGTAGACGTCGAAATTGCGACAAATTAGAAACGTCGGAAGAGCGACAGTATAAAAACGTCGGACCACATTTCGTCGGAATTGCGACAGTTTACAAACGTCGAAAGAGTGACGTCCAAAGCCGTCGGACCACATTTCGTCGGAATTGCGACAGTTTACAAACGTCGAAAGAGTGACGTCCAAAGCGTCGGACCACATTTCGTCGGAAGTGCGACAGTTTACAAACGTCGGAAGCGCGACGGTTCGTGAGACGTCGGAAGAGTGACACTTGTTCGGAAGCGACGGAAGAAGTGTCGATAGTGCGACACTTTTTAGGTGCATCGGAACTGCGACGGCATGACAAACCACGTTTTGTCCGCCCTCGAACTGCCGCTCTTGCGACGACTATGTGTCGGAATAGCGACGAATTGGCCGTCGGAATTTCCGCCAAATTTTGTAGTGTAAATTTTACCACTTCAGTTCTAACTGAGTCCTCCATGCATGAACCACCAGTAAACACAAGGAATTGTGTAATTCCTTCAACCCATTGATTTTCCAAATCTGTGCATTGAAATTAAGTGCTCCAAGAGAATAAGTTGTCATTTATTGTCAAATTATTATTAAGAGCTAATAATAATCGACACTTCTATTTTTAGATGGACGATCTA
Source organism: Pinus albicaulis (assembly GCA_034641835.2). Lineage (NCBI taxonomy): Eukaryota > Viridiplantae > Streptophyta > Pinopsida > Pinales > Pinaceae > Pinus > Pinus albicaulis. Next base: position 102,368 of record JAXQQM020080670.1, on the reverse strand, counting down.
TAAATAGACTCTGCCCAATATTCTAAAAATATAATTTCATCTATTTTTCCCACTTGACCAAAAATCCACCAATAACATCCTGCAACTTTTGAAATATGATCACCATGACTAAAAATAGATATAATCTAAAAATAGACTTGCACCAAAAATAACCTGCGAGCTCACTTAGTGAAGGCGACTCTTTTCATTAAGCTCATCATCTTGTTGAATCTCAACAGAATTATCTGACAATGATTCGACAGGAGTCCTTTAGTTTCTTACTGTTGATTTTTGTAGCATCTGAAAGTGTTCCAAGTCTCAAACTTTGTAGGGAGGCTTGGACAACAACATTCCAAAGAACCTAGAAATAGTTTGTGAAAATTCCACTCGGTTCAAGACTTATTAAAATAATTAATTATTTTAGTGGAGACCCTAAGTGCAAACTTAGGGAAATGAAATAATTAAAGGGTATTAATAAGTCAGATTGTGATTCTTCTAGAAAACACAAATCAAGTCAAGATTTAATCTTAGCCATTGATTAATCTTTTAATCTAGGCCGTTGGTTCTCCAATAGGAAGATTATAAAAGAAGGCTAGAGGGTCACTTGGAAGATAGGTCGGGCACACACTCAGTACCTGAAGGAGATCCATTTTGATGTAGAATTCGATCTCAGTGGGAGAGTTGCAGGGCGAAAGGTTGCAGGAGAGAAGGATGAGGTCAAGGGTGATCGAGATCAGGGTCGGAGAGTAGTAGTGGGTCACTGGAGGTAGCTTGAGGCTGCAGTCCAGAGACCCCACGTAGATTCATGCAGTTCAGCACTGGGACTGCGCAGACTCACGCAGACTGACACAGGGGCTTGCAGGGGCTATTATGGGTGTCAAAAAATTATCCAAGTAAGCTGGATATTCAGTCTCAGGTGATTCAAAATTTATCTGTCGAATATTTTCCTTATAAAGATATCATTTGTTGAAGAATTAATAAAACCCTCATCTGCTACATCGGTTTTCCCACATTGGGTTTTTTCGGGGATAATTGTCCAAAAATAACAATGTACATGTGATTGATTCTTGTGCTTATGTTCTCTACTATTTATTTCTCTACATATATAGTTGTGAATTTTGCAATAGTATTTATTTCAATATTTTCCAGAAGATTTCTGAATAATAACTTATTGAAATAATAAGTAGGAGAAATAAATATATCACTGAAACTATTTGTAATTTTCACATGGTATTAGAGCCAAAGATGAATAATAGAGAGGGAGCATCTATCAGTGAATGAATATCTACTGTTGCAGAAACAACACAGAAGGGTTCACGTAGTTCTCTAGAAGGGGAAGAAGCACGATGGAACAGATGGATCACGATGTATCTATTTTGGCATCCAAACTAGAGGAATATTTTTCTTGTGTATCAAGCACTACGTCCTCATATGTCTGGTATATTGACAACAGAGCCTCTACTCACATGACAGGAGTATGGGACTGTTTTTCCAACTACCAAGAAGAGCAGATGAATTTTAAAATAACCATGGGTAATAAAGAAAAGTGCACTCCCATTGGGAGAGGTACCGTAGTTTTTTAGACTGGCAGGGAACATAATCTTAGCCACTAATGTACTGCATGTGCCGGGTTTTGGGATGAATCTACTCTTAGTGTCACAGCTTCAAAACCGAGGATATGACATCTACTTTATTTGCAATAGAGTCTACGTCAAGCACCCCAATTAGAAGAAGAAGGCACAAATCAGGGTAAGAAGCAACAAGTTTTACAAGCTGCAGCTTGATTCTCCAATGGCACTAGTCGGTAGCGTAGATGAAATGGATATGAATGAGTTATAGCATAGAAGAATGGGGCACTTGGATCATGGGGCATTGAGAACTCTCAAGAAGACTGTCACATGTGTTCTAGAACTAAGCACCAAGCGGGATGATGTCTGCAATGGGTGTGTATTGGGGAAATATGCCAAGGTATCATATCAGAGAAGCAGAAATAGGGCCAAGGGTGTGTTGGATCTAATACACTCAGATATCTACGGGCCAATTTCCACTAGAGATCTTAGTGGTGCCGAATATTTCGTCACCTTCATTGATGAGCATTTCAGGAAAACCTAGATCTACTTCTTGAAGACCAAGGATCAAGTCTTCAATAAATTTAAAGAGTTTAAGGATCTAGTGGAGAATCTGACATGGAGGTGGATCAAGGTATTGCGATCAGATAATGGATGTGAACACATAGATAAAGAATTCACCAGATTCCAAGCAAGGGAATGCATCAAAAGAGAATGGATAGTATTAACACTGGAAAATTGTATAGCAGAAGACGACATCAATTAATGTCGAGCCCAAAGATTTACAGGACATGAATACATTATGGAATCAAGAAGTATTTAAAATCTCTAAGGTTTTGAGAAAATCAGATTTGAACTAGTCCAAATGCTCAAATGCGCACTTTTTCCTTCGAGAAGAGCGCCTTCTGCGCGCCTTTTTGCCTGGTAAGTGCGCATTCCTGGAAATGGAAAAAAGTCACTTTCCAGGACCACAACAAGCAAAGGACAATTACTCCTTATGTGAAAGCCACCTAAGGATAGCCACCAGTGCCTCCTTAGACATTATGTGAGCACACAAAAGAATATTTGAGCACAAAATGGAATCAAACCTCTCCCTTGGGTCACCATTCATCATGTACCAAGGGAGGGAAGGAGGATTTGAAGCTCACATATATAAACCCACCAAGAGATGAAAAAATGGTGATCACAAGGTTATGCTGGAAAAATTTTCCCAAGCAACACCAACATTTTGTGTGACCCGGAGTTGGAGCTAAAGAGGACTCGATAGTTGGCCACCCAACATCTCAGTCCACAACAATAGAGAGAGAGAGTGAGACTGCATCAGAGGCATAGCTTGGAAGGCAACATCCTTGCATCGGGACCTAGAGCCATTGCCTAGGTGCCCTTTGGCAAGTGGGTAAAATTTCTTCTCCATTTCGAACATTAAATAAGAAGAGGCCATCGAGCCATCGTTTACATTATTATCGTTTGGAACTCTCTATATAGCTTCTGTATATTTGTGTTTTTTAGTTTTAGTTTAACTAGAGCATACTTCAACATACTATTTCCATTAAGTTTTATGATTTTGAGCTCCCCCACTCTCTACCTGTTACCAATATTTTAGAGAGTATACTACACTCTCTAAGCTTGTGCAATTTCGTACACCCGTGCAACTAATCCACAACAACAGGATTGGCGACTCCACTGACGTGTTTCAAGTTTATGTGGTTGTGCCATATTTTGCAGGAGACCCTTTGTCTATGCTGGAGTGGAGCTGACAGTCCTCTGACCCATATTGCAGTCCCTAGATTCACTTAGGTGACAGACTGAAGAAGGCAGCTCTTAAAATTTTTACTTACAGGATTTTTGTGTGCAATTTTTCCTCACAGAGGTGCATTGCACGCGTTTAGGAGTGACCTACGCGCAGGAAGGCGCACCTGTCAAGGGCTTTTGCGTGCAAATTTCAGAGAGATTTTTTTTCCCTATTTTCTACATTTTTTTAGCATATAAGTGTGTTGGGAAGCCCCTAATGTATCTGCCAACACTTGTGTTGATACCCCACAGCTTGTGAGAACTCATTTTTTTCTGCTTTCTGTAGGCATTTAGTTAGTTTTCATTTAAGTTGGTTTTTGCAAAAAAATGTTCACATAGTTTAAGTAGGGGGCGAATTAATCATTTCTTTCTAAAAAATTTATGTTTTTTTCACATTCTGGTATGCACACTTAGCTTAACTAGTCCAAGTAAGTGGCTCAAGGCCACATATGCATAAGCTAGTGTAGAAATTGTTTAGTTTAAATTCAATTTTTGCACTTAGGAAATTGCGGGACTAGGATTGAATCGCCAATTAGAGCAAGTAATCTCTGTTGTCTTTGCCCAATTTTGTGACCCTAGACAAGCATATGAACGCTCTACATTCATGATTCGCCATCTCCCTTTAGTCACTCACATAGACTAACTAGGAGTATTTGGAAGCGGCCCATTATCTAGAAATGCTTTCTATTTGAGCAATGAACAATGTCACATAGTTTAACTAGGGGACTTTTGTAAAGGATCACTGATATCCATATGTTAAAATTATGAGATTGTTCACCATACGCTCACACACATTCACCCACTAAGAAAAGAAAGCCACCTAAACATAACTGAAACCAACTCACTAAATTCTCCCCATAGGGGCCACAAGAGAATTTATAGATTAAGTTAGGATCAAGGGGGTAGGAATCCAATAAGCCACCTTGATCACACTTCACATTGAAACATAGAAGTTGTGTATTTAGGGAGCTTTAAAATCCACCTATCAGCCCACAGAAAAGAAAACCCGAGCGCGGCAGAGACCCAATTTAGTGGGGGTTAGGCTTAGGCGTAGTGTGTGTGGTATCAGTTGGAGCTACCTAACCCGACTGATACTCAGTACTATTAGTTGACTACCAAGAAGCCCAAGACTCAAATGCTCATGTGTGATGGTGGTTCTTAGTGGCAAAAACTAGGGCATCCTTTACCCTATAGGTAACGGTGCAGGCAAGCGCTAGACCCTCTACCCTTACCTTGGTTGATTCTCTTCGGCTGACTGGGGGTGTCACCAGCTCTTACGGGAAATTTTGCTAGCACTTGAAAGAAATCCTCTCAAGGCCCAGTTAATTTTTAGTGTGTGAGGATGTATTAGGTCTTCTATGATTTTGAGTATCACACGCAAACAAACAAAACCTTTTTTTTTTTTTTTCTTGTTTGATCACATAGATTAAGTTAAAGGAAAATTCATCTCATTGTCGCTTTGTTTTATGTATGTGGCCATAAATTTGTCATGATCACAGACTCGATCACCTCAAAATTTTTCGAAAACCTAACCTGGTCGACACTCAAACGGTTCCAACAAAAACTCGTCGATCCAGGCGTCTTTTGGTCCTCTCCCCATTACCGGGAGGGGTTCCAGGTCTTTCGTTGTTTAGGCGTCAAAGACAAAACATTGCCACAGTGGTTGGTTCCTCCTTTCTTGTAGCAACCTTAGTTGGGAACCCTAGTTGGTCTCCCAACACCACACTGCACACCACTCCCCCCTCGTCCCCTGGGGGGCAGAGGAGCGCATCCCATACGAGAAGCCAGTTGAATTCACAACATGGTACGTCACAGACTAACCCTCGTTCTAACTAGAACTTCGTGTCTTCACACGTCGCCATGGCGTCAACCTCCTAGTCACCATTCTTAGCAGCATTGAATCTACCAGATTTGACTAAGCTCACCAATGACCCCATCACACATGACCCCAATTGGCCTCCCATACCCACGAAGCTCCCTTCGGACATACCAAAGTTTGAAGGCAAGCAAGCGGAAGACCCATGAAATCATATAATGACCTTTCACCTGTCGTACTCATCGAATAGCATCATTGATGATACTATTCGATTGAGGCTATTTCAACGCACTCTTACGGGAGTGGTCGCGAAATGGTACATGGAGAAACCTCTTGCTTCACATGGAACATTTAGCGCCCTCGCTATTGCGTTCCTCACATACTTTCAGTTACCCATTCACCACGATTTGGGAATGGAGTTACTGAATCATTTCAAACAATCCCCCTCTACCCATATTTCAGAGCATCTCCATGAGTGGAGGCGACATCACATTTTATGCAAAGTAAAACTCAACGACCGAGTCCTTTTAGTTTTATTCCTGAAAGCTCTGACGATGGACATTTCAAAGGATGTGGCGCTACGTAACACCACATCCAAAGAGGACGCAATCAGTAAAGCCCAACAGCTTGAACTGATCTACATGCAATCAGGATACATATATAATATCCCGCCCAACACCTGGCGCCTACAATCTTATCAAGAATTTCCAGGCGCGTCTAACTCTGCAGATGGACTTATTGGGTCAATGACCCAAGGGTACCTAGGCAACAGCAATCAAAATCCTGGTTACACACATGGGTCTACCTAGAACATGTCTCAACCCAGATTTTAAAGTCATCATATGCAGCAAAAAAAATTGACTAGTAGGGCGCAAGCGTATCACCAAGGAGGACCTTATCCTCCGGTTGAGGGAACCCAATACGTAGGAAGAAAAACCGATGGAAGAACTCCCCCCCAATGGCCAGGTGCAAACATGGGACAGCAATATGTTCAGTCCCAAGCACATAACCCACCTACGCAAAAAAATGCATAGGTGAACTTTGTGCAACCGTCCCAAAATCAACCACACCAGTATGAAAAGGAGAATTACCCTCCTAACGTGATTAAGAAAAAGGTAAAAAAAAAATCCCAAAGGGACCCTGGACAGGGGGGCAGAAACCAGCAACGCCCACCGTGATCCCAGGCTGGAGGTAACTCCAACCAGAATCAGAACCATGAGCCAAGAAATGCCCAAAGGCAAGGCAAAAGGCCGCCTCTACAAACAAACCATTCTTGCTCAATATGTGGTGAGTACGAGCACTATACTCACCACTATCTCGAACTCCCTGAGCTTAAAAAGATTAAGAGTAACCGAGGACAAGGAGGATCTTCCCAAACAACTGCGATGATGCAAGAACCCTTCCCCCATCAAGGAACGGTCGGCACTCAGTAGCAAAACCCTGACGATTCTGGGAAAAACAACCATGAAATTTACATGGCTAGGGAAGAAATGTTTTTTCAAACTCGGAATCACAGCTACGACACCCCACCAGACACTAGTATGTCAGGGGCTAGTACGAGTGCATCGAATGCACCTCTAACCATTCCAAAGATTCCTTTGGAACCATTGCCAAAAGTGGTAAAAGGGCCTAATAGGCGAGCAGGTAACTACTCCAAAGTGGCCCACAATTATAGCATCGTGGATGATTTAGCTCAATCACCTGCTGCTATGTCTACATTGGAAGTACTGCAATCATGCCCAAAACAATGGAAATCCCTACTTTCCGCATTAGGCGTTGTCAACCCTGCCGACACGTGCATGATGGCTTTTGACTTAGACAAAGCCACCCCTAGGCTTCCCTCCATGGTCGCCTTCGAGATACCAGTATCGGTACAGAATATCACTATTCACTGATGTGTCATTGACGAGGGTGCATCCACATGCATCATGTCAAAGAATGTATGGCAGAAGTTAGGATCCCCCAAACTCAAACCTTCCGTCACCACACTCAGAGCATACAATGGTCGTCCCTCGACCCCCCTCGGTCTCTTCCAAAATGTACCTGTCTGTTTAGCCAGCAAGACGGTCCACATAGACATCGAAGTCTTGGATGCTCACTTGGATTACAATATACTCCTTGGGTGGAGTTACATGTATGCCATGTCTACCATAGCGCCCTCTGTCTTCCGCATCATGATGTTCCCCCACGAGGATCGAATCATCATAGTAGACCAACTGACACACAGTGAAAAGCATCCCTTGACGAACATGGATGTAATTCTACCCTATGTAGATATAGCTGCAGATGATCTTTCATGGTATCAAGAATATGGCCCTGGCCAATTCAAACCGTCATCTGTCCTAGGGTCATTCCTAGGAGATCCTCCCATTATCCCTGAGGTATCACCCGATGCCACAGGGGCCCTGGTATGCATGATGTCCACATCAATCACCAAGGTTAGTCAAGACACGAACTCAAGCAGTAACGACACCGAGGCATCAGCTACTACAGCCTCCCTAGTCTACGCCGCCTCCTAAACTCCTTTCCTCTACCCACCTCCTGGCTTCACCTCCCAGCAAGTCTTGGCAACACTGGTGTTACCCAATATATCATTGGCATTCCTAGTGTGGTATCTCATTCCCCCTCCAGGAAAAGCAGCTACCAACTTTACTGCATTTGGGTTAAATCCCCCCAGTCCTGAGGAGCTCCAACCTACCCAAGAAGCAGTCGAAACCGCCCCCGCAAGGGAAATTTCCATAGCCAAACCGGTAACCATGACCAAGAAAATTGGCAAGAAAGGAAAGAAAGCGATGGCCCCCACCATGGAAAGAGAGTTATCAGCCTGCGCTATATGTGATGTCACAGGACACCCTACCCACATATGCCCAGAGTTGGACGAATTAAAACCACTTCTCGGCTGCGAGCTAGGCACCTCGAAACGGTGTTCCCATAAAAATGAACTTGCCACCAAAAGTACAATCAAACCGCTATGTACCAATCACGCATGCGCTCTCTATGACACCTATGGGCATTATACCCACCATTTTCCAGAAATACCATGATATAGGGATGCCTTACATGCGGTCGAGCGATCCTATCAAGAAGATCCCTCCGTCCAGTCTATCAATGACGAGCCGCGTACCATCATATACTTACATGAGGAGCATAGATTCATAGAAAGACCCCCGGTAATGCCCATTATACGTTGTACGCTATGTGATGAACGTGGCCACTACCTCAAAGAGTGTGCCACATTGGAACTCATTCACAAATGGTATCCAATCGAAAAGGCTTACTACGTGGGTCTACGGGCAGAACAATTCACATGCCCATTATGCACCGACAATCACCTATTGGAGGATTGTCACTACATACCTCGCTTTCGGCTAGAGCTTGCTAGCCTCTACTCAGCCATAGTTCGTCTTTCCTGAGAAGACGATATGGATGTTGAATCCATCGGAAGCTCCATGACCCAAGCATAGGATATGAGCGGGTCTATCATGTTCTTGTCAGCCGAAGAACGACCTCACGGGGAACCCATAGTTACCCCTAAGGGAAATTCACAAACCCACCCGCATGCACATTATGCAAGCAGACAGACCATATAGTAGTCCACTTTCCTAACTTAGCAGCATTGTGATGTTGGTACCCTGCCTAGCCTCAAACGACGCACGATGGGACCCCCATATCACTTATACTTTGCCTGATATGTCACGGTAATCATTACGACTGACATTGTACTTATGTCTCATAGATCCGTCCCACTATCGACATGATTAATGATGTAGAAAAGAGGACGAGCGATCTCCAAGAATGGCATAAAAGATATATTTCTGGCTCAACGTCCTCACCACCGCAGTGGTGTGTCAAGCCTGATAAGACCACACACCAACCATGTATACCCCAGGCCAAGCCTAGGATAACATGCGGCCTATGTGATATAAATGATCATCGAGTTAACCAATGCAGAGAACTCAAACCCCTTGCAAATAGTATTAACATAGTCTCGCCTCTCCCTCAAAAACTTCTCTCTAATCAAGAGAAGATCACACAAAATTATTGCCGAATTTGCTCACACTTTCATCATACGTTTAAGTGTACACATCTCCCCAAGCTGAGAGCAGCTAGAGTGGCATTAAGTCAACCACCCACCAAAAAGGGAGGCAAGTCTCAACCTACGACGCAAAAATGGAAGCAGACGACTACCTGGTCAACAACCGACCCTTTCCAAGCGTCCACATCAGGAACATCGAGTAGTGTAGAATCTCACACTATTTACTCTGTCAGCGTTGTGATACCAGGCACCATTTGCACCAGTCATGATCACGCGCCGGAGGTATGCCCGCTGCTAAAAGAGTTCAGGCACCTCTGTGATAAAAACAACTTACACCTACTGAAAATTGACTATCCTAGCTGGAAAGACAACCTTAGGCTCACATAGGACTTCGTTACTGAGATCCTTCCCCTGTTGCATGCCAATGACACAATTCACCACATATGACTTGTATCATCACATGCCCAAGACGGGATTTCAACCGCCCCCGCGTCATAGGAATCCCTCTTTATTCATGTCTCAAAAGACCAAGGAACCTTATGCTTTTGCATAGATTTCCGCAAGATCCCAAACTTGCATACCACCATCGAACTCCTTGATGACACCCAACCTCTAAAACAACGCCTAGTACAACTAGAGCTAGTTGAAGAAAGCAGGCGACAATCGTTGCAACATAATGAGGCCCATAAAAAAGGGTAAAAGAATCATTTGACCGCCACATCACCCCTCGCTCATTTACCGAGGAAGAGTTAGTCCTTCTCTATGATGTCACAAAAGAGGCCTTAGGGCCAGGAAATTTTGAAACATTCTAGAAAGGGCCCTATATCATCAAACATTGTCTTCGGCAAGGGGCATACATTTTGACGAAACTGGACAGGACCTACCTCACTAACCCTGTCAACGACCTTTACCTCAAGAATTTCTACCCATAAGGGCCCCAGTAGCCCTTATCCCCTAGAGTTAGAGTACACAAAAATCCCAATACCAATCTGTTTTCCTGATAATAGATAAACAAATAAACCAAAATTGAAGTATACTTGAACACTACTTCAGCAAGTAATTTAAGGAGTTTCTCATGAATATTGTCAGTCAATAATTGACTAAAATTAAAAATTATTGAAGGTTTTGAATATGTAGAAAATATTGATAAGAAACCTAGGAGGGGTTCACCTACCCATTGACCATAATAATAGCCTAAGAGGTAGGATAACACCAAAATTATTTGTTTGGCCTAATCTGGGAAAATAAAAGAAGGGTAAGATGGATTTTTTCTAGGAAATTGGGTGCTTTCAGGCAAGAAGAGGTAAAAAATCTGTGTTATTTTAGCAAAATCTAGCTTCTGATACAATTCAGTTAAGGATGCTATTGAAAATGGAGTACTAGTTTCTACAAGAGGGGCCTGCATCATCTGATCAATGTTTTTAGAGGTAATGGTGAATATAATTTTACCACTAGGGGCTATGATGGCCCTCTGGTTCGGGACATAGCAGGCTTGACATTTTCTGACATAGTCAGGTAAGTGAGAGGTCTGGGGTTAAATATAATGGGGGAGATTGGACTCCCAAAGTCAAATTTCATCAGTTTTATATACAAATTTATCCTCAAGCCAATAGTAGAGTTTGAATAGATTGAACTCACAATGAGCCTTGAATATTTTGTAAAATCGGTCTGCAAGGGGAATATGGTCTGGGTCGACAAAGGGATGGATCAGAGGGTTGACAGACTCTTCCTGGATTTTCTTCTTGGGAGGCATAATATCAATGGAAAATTACAGAAAAAGGAATGAAAGACGAATGTTTACCAAGAATGTGTAGGTTTGTCGCAGACAGGGATTGAACTAGGGATTTCTGTCATGCTGGATTGAATGCTTGATTGATGGAAGAATAGTCATGGCACGTGAAAACCTAAAAACCAAAGTGAATTGATGAAGTTTGCAGCAAGAAATATGAAAAATGGTACTGCAAAAGAGTTTTATGGTGTTTTGGGGATTTTTTTGTTGCGCGTGCGGGTTCGTTGGATTTCAAATGGTTACCCAGGAAAAATTAAATGTGCTAACAGTAATCCCCCAGGAAATGCATTGGTAGGCTAACATCTATAGCCACGGGATGGGATGTGAGTGAAGGGGAGCGCGTGGGTAGGGAAAATGGGAAAGGAGGGTGGTCAGCAGTTTTCGAAGGGGGGTCAATGTGGTAAGCGGTATCATGAGGGCAGGGTGCGAAATGCTGGGGGCGCACCACGTTGTGTGGGATTGACAGGAGGAAAACCGCCTTTTCAGACATCACCCAGGCAGTAAAGGCAAGATGGCAAGGGGGGGCCTAAAATCTTTGTCCGCCATAGATCTGACGCTGATGTTGATCAAGTGATGGGAAAGTGTGTCGGTGTTAACCGAAACCTGACAAACACCTTTGTCATTTTTCTAACTTCATTTTATAATGGAAACTTTGGATAAAACCATAATGCATTCAAACACTAGGAAAAAATGAATTTTTCATAATCTTTCGAACTTAGGATAAAACTACATAAATAAGTCTTTTGAAGTGGAATTAATGACATTTTACCCTTTTAATTTCAAATTTTCACCTAATCCTAAGACTAATATTTCTCTTCATTTCTAAGGGTGCATTTAGACTTGCAAACCCTCATTTTACTTCTTTTGAAAAACAAAAAGCCTACTCTATTCTATCCACTTATGTTTCCTTTGATTCAGCATAAACATCTGAATCAATATTATTTTCTACCTAACTAACATTAGCCAAGGTTAAATAGTTTGGCTAACCTTATTCTCTAATCTAATTAAAAAAAAAATAAACTTGTTTAACCATGATTAAGCTGTATGGTTTAAACAATGAGTAAGAATTGTGGCATTTTGAACAAACTGCACACAACCCTCATTTATTTAAAAAAATGAAACTATTTATCAAGTAGCGGCATTTAGATTTGCAATACTTTCAGTATTATTTCTTTTTTGTTTTTCTTTTGTGGGGGTTCTCATCTCTATTTTTTTTATTCTTTCATTGTTTTTATTGTCTTTTCATTTGTATTTTTATTCTATTTTTTAACCCTCTTTTCATTTTATTATATATATATTGGAAATAATTTGAAAATTGAAATATTATTTACAACATCATATAACTAAAACAAAATATCCAAACACCTTGAGATCCTATAAATTATAGGACTCTAACAGTGGCTCCAATTGGGGATGGAACTCTCCATGTGAGGTGCCAAGAACCTTTGATCAGTAGCCTTGAATGTTCTATTTTAGCAATGTCTGCATTTGATTTCTTTTTGTTGTTGTAGTAGTTATGGTGGCACACCAATCAAAAGCTTAGGGAATTCTCTGCGGGCTTTAATTTATGTCAATAGATCACCCAATAAAAATAGTAAATACAATTATATTTACAATTAAATTATCTAATAAACGCCTTTACTCTTGTGAAAAATAATGCTTGAGCATCCTGCCATTCACAAGTCCACCAAAAATCTCTGTTCCATCCAAATCTTTGAGAAAAAATGCATTATGACCTTCGAAGGCATAGATGATATATGATCATTTCCACAGATTATCAAACTTTCCATGCTTTCCTTTATCTTCTTTGCTTGAATCCAACTTTAAAACACTATCACCCAAATTAAAATCATCTACCTTGGTTCTTCTGTCAAATTGGTTTTTGACATTCTCTTGGATAACTTGTGTTTTGTTATAGATTTCTTCCCTAGATTATTGCAGTTGAATGGTTTGATTTATCCTTCTTTGAGTATCATTTGGTTCAACCTACAACTCTTGAATTATTTTCATAACTGGGACCCCTAAAGAATATGGGAAAACAACATCCATTCCATAAACCAATTTGTATGGTGACATGCCAATTGATTTCTTTGTAGTAAGCCTATCAGCCCAAAGTGCATTTATCATCTTATTGTGCCATGACTTATTGTTGTCTTCTAACAAATTTTTGATAATGTTAACCATACTTTTATTTGAAGATTCAGCTAACCCATTACCTTGAGGGTAATAAGAACTTGAATTTCCTAGATTGATATGATATTCGCTGCAGAAATCTACCATTTTATTTGACTTAAAAGCTATTGCATTATTTGTGATAAGATTACTTGGACATCCAAATCTTGACAGTATATTAGTTTTTAGGAATTTGATAATTACAACATCAGTTGCTTGTATTGAGGGTGTGGCCTTAATCCATTTTGTGAAATAGTCAATGAATTTGAGGATCCATTTGTGTTGGGTTGAGGATGGTGGATGGATTTCCCCAATGAAATCCAAGCCAACACAAACTCAACAATTCTTCACAATTACAGTCTTCAAGAATTAACACTGCTCTGATACCATGTAGAAATTATATACAATATGCATGTATATATCCAGATTCTCCTAATCTAACAATATTTATCTTCTTGCTAAATACAGAATCCTTCCACTGTTAATCTTTTGCGGAAATTAAAATCAATTGTGTTAGTATGAATCTTTTGTCGAAAAAAGACCACTTTAGCTACGCATAAAAAATAGCCCTAACATCAATTATGGCTACCAACATCTTCAAATCTACAGTTAATTGATCAAGATAAAGCTGCACAAATCCAGATCTATGCATAAAAAGACATTAAGCATTGAAAATAAGGTTTTTCTCCATGCATCCAATAGACAAGACAAGAACAATATTTTTGAAATAATTTTTATATTAAGGGCACCTGAGAGGAAAACAAGAAAGTTGTTTCCAATTCTCCTCAATGGGATGAGTTCTTGAAAGTCCTCAGCACTTCAGGTCTAGCATTTCTCTCTCTTGTTAGTGTAGAAAACCCAGACAAACATAGAACTCAAAGGGAGCTCACAAAGCAAAAAGTAGAGAATGTGACAATAATAATGGCTCAAAGTCAAACCAAGAGCATAGATCCATAGTGATCTAATGAGCAAAAAAAGGTGACAAATGAATGAGAAAACCCTTCTATTTATAACAAAATATTGGGTCATTCTAGATCTAGGTGTATGATTAATATAATATTAACCAAATCTAGATCCACCTTTTATGGAATATTTTATTATATTTGTTGGAGGGAAGAGGTATTTGACTTGGGTCAAATCCCTTTATTTGTAAATAATAAATAAATAAATGATTTGTTTATTATTTTAATGAAGTGGTTGAATGATAATTACATAAATAATAATTTATTTAATTATTTATAAATGATTTAGTCATATTTAGCAAGGAATATTATTTAAATAAGATTTAAATAATTATGCCTAGAAAATAATAAGATAAATAAGGATTTATCTAATTAATTTCCTTGTTTTGGGTTAAATATAACTTGGAATAATAATTAAATTATTGTTTAATTGATTATTCCATGAGGAAAATCAAACAAATAATATTTGTTTAATATTTCCTTTTGGGGTTTCCTACTTGGACCATAAACAACTTAATAAATGTGTTTTATTAAGTTATTTTACATAGCGAAAGAAATTGTACGTAGGGTAAAATTGGTCTTACATGGTGTACTTGGGTCCATCTAATGATAATAAGTTAGATGACAAAAAAATGGTGTAACAAATTGCCCCCCAGCGTGCGAGTGTTAGGAGCAAATCATATGACCGAAGTACATTGTGAGAACTCAATCACTAGACATCAAAAGGGAAGTTAGAGAGAGAAATGTAAGGTAGCCTAATGTGCTGAAGAACTAGACCCTGATGAGATGAGACTTACAGGTGCAAAAAGTCTCTTTTTATGAGAGGGTACCTGTGCTAGAGGCGGCGGGGGAGGCATACCTATGCCCGCCGAGACAAAGTACAAAAGAATAGTGCGTCCAGTAAACAAGGAACCGAACTATAAAGTACATGTTGGCATAAAAAGAAGCCAGATAAAAGATATAATGAGGAATCCCACATACATGATATGCCTGGGATAACATCCAGGACTTATACAATAATATTTGAGTACATGAGATACAAATGCAACCCAAATACCCCCTATGCATGGGAAAGGGCTCACAAAATCTGACTGATACATGCAAATCAAAGAGGCGTTGCAAGCGGTTAAGGCCTACATCATAAAATATATGGAGCTGCATCGAAGGCTACAATGAAGAGGTCATCCGGGAATGTGGGGGGCTACCTACAGGGCCACCCCCTCATGAGGGTTGAGACATTTCACACACACCCAGAAATCACCAATATCTGTTGCTGCATCACTGGACCATCAAGTATATGGATCTCGATCATGCTAAAAGGAGATGAAGGTGAGAAAAAACCAAGTCAAAGGGCGATAAGTAATCCCTTTGCCTGATCCAGGGCGCCGAACAAGAGTGGAAGCTGGAACCAAGGTACACTGCCCTCTAGACCTATCTTCTGGAATGAA
Source organism: Pinus albicaulis (assembly GCA_034641835.2). NCBI lineage: Eukaryota > Viridiplantae > Streptophyta > Pinopsida > Pinales > Pinaceae > Pinus > Pinus albicaulis. Next base: position 86,807 of record JAXQQM020080670.1, on the reverse strand, counting down.
TGAGCTGATTTCGACAGAAGGAGGTCTGCCATAGGTGAGGCAATAAGGAATCCTCAACTAAGGCACCAGAGAAAATAGTAGAGCGACTGAAAAACTGACACTAATGATGATAATGAAGTAGGGGATACTGAGTAGCGAATGGACGACTTCCCTTGTTAAAGCATAAAGGGCATGGATGACTTGGCAGTGACCGACACAATATCATGAGGGATAGGGGACAATGGGACTGAAGGCCATAATGTGTGACATGAGAGAGGGACCAAGCAAGGAAGGATGGAGGACTATAGTGGGGTACAAAGGGACTCGAGATAAACTCCATGAATGCCATGATGACTCAACTCGGATGCTCTAAACAAGGGCGACTCGATGGTGCTGCCACACAGTAAAGGTCCAATGGGGGACCATGAAAACATGAGTACAAGATGGTAACTCATGATGAAAATCAACGCGAACAAGGACAAGTATGGAGGCAAAGTGGTGCCTCAAGTACAAGTGTTGTAAGTGAGGAAATCCGATTTCGAGGAGAGGTGAAGAGACCCTTCTTGGGTAAAATGTGTCCTGGTGAAATATCAAGGTAATAAAAACTAACAGGTACCCAGAGCTCATGAACAGGCCAAGTCGCACTTTTTGGGGTCTGTTCTGCGACCTGGGTAGTAGGTACTGGGAAGAAAACTGCGACCTGTCCCAAGAAATGACCTGAAAAGTGCGACCTGTCAGAGAAAGGGGGTTTCAATGCTATTTTTGGCTGAGATCTGGGATTTTTATGGTTGAGGGGAATAGGTGCCCCCAAGCATGTTGTGTTCATGCCAAAATGTATTTAGAAAAGGGGAATCTAAACACATTTTAATGATATGGTGCGCCATTTGTTTTCGTTATGGTTATGCAGTTTGAGAAAGGAAATGGAGGATTACCAATCTCTTTTAGTACTGCATATATGAATAAAATGGACTTTAAGTTTCTAGGTTGGCATACCTGGTGTCACTATCCCAAAAAGAGGATTTGGAGATAACGAACTAATGCTCTCTTATAAAAACCTATAGGTTGGTCAACAACAATGTCTAAAAGACTGGGTTGTTGATGTAAGATGAAGGAACGATAAGGGGTATCATCCCTAGAGTGATCTGAATTGATATGGGACTCTAGAGGTTCTTCTAAATGTGGAAGAATAATGGTACTAAAGTCGGCACAACCAGATACACTAGGAGAGTTGAGGAGAATTGCTTCTCTTAGTCTCTCAAATGTGGGTGCCCCCTTACCCAAACATTAGGTTTCAATGTAATGGCCACGAGGTGTATGTGGTGTGAGCGCATGGGTTCGATGTAAAGGGGAATATATAAAGTCAGGGGTGGTGATTTCTTCCATAATGTCATCATCGTGATAGAAGATGGGATGACTGGTGGAAGAAAGACCACCTGACGCTGCGAAGCTACCTGACTCATCATCACGAGAAGAGGGGTCGCATGCGCATCGTCACAAGGGGTGACAGAAGAGTAAGCCGATAAAGGATCTACTGATGTTGAGCCCAGGGTGATCGCTGAAGGGAGGTCAAGCGCAACATCAGGGGAAGTCTCCAAGGGGATTTCCACCAAGGGTCTCATGGATGATGATAGATAGAAAATGGTGGCAGCAGGCTCCGTCATCTCGACATCGTGAGGGGGAATGTCAATGGGAACAGGTAAATCCTCAAGCTGACCTGAAGCATACTACGAAAGTATGGGAGAAGCGGATTGATTTTGTTCAATCTCGTACTCTCAAATTACCTCTAAAGAGGCATGGTAATGCGTCAAGTGGGGACAATGGTGGGAATAATGGCCATGGACACCACACAAAGCACAGGGTTTGTTGGTGCGAATAGTCTTTGGGTTCTTGGCTACGGTCGAGGAAGAAAAAAAGGTTTCAGGGACTGTAGACTCAGGGAACGTGACTTTAACCATGTGTTTAATATGGGGCAACTCGGGACAAGTATGGGTGGCATGACCGATGACATCGCATAAGGTGCAAGGCTTTGCAAGCGGAGTAGGGGCAGGGTCATTCGGGGTGGCCTTGTCTTTGGATGCCCCCTTGCGAGCTTTACCTTTCTTTCCCGGAGTTGTCACAATAGGAGAAGAGTCCTATTGAGGTGCGGGTGGCACTGTAGCGATGAAAGAAGCTAGGGGAACTGGTTGAACTGGTGTCAAAGCAAGGTAAGGTTTGGGGTGACCAAGCAGGGTAGCGGCTGGAGGATCAAGGTACCAGATGGGTATACCCAGGGTCAAGTTAGGGAGAGAAAGGGTGACCATGATGGGAACCGAATAAACTTCGGGAAGGGGTGCAAGGAAAGGTATCTGACCAGCGAGGTAATGGCCAGGAGGGACGGCTCCAAGATGGTTGAGACCTGGTGGAACTGACCCAGGAGGATAGAGGGGCTCATGGGTACCAGCTATAGGAGAAGGGCCAGAAGGAAGAGGTCCGGATGGCTGAGGCGAAGGGCTAGGAGCAGGTTGCAGTGGGTGAGGTTGAGGTTGAGGTTGCTGACTAGTCGAAGCGGGCCGTTTAAGGTCAGCCCGAGACGATTGCATCATGCAAACATTCGCTAAGCTAGGATAAGAGACAGGAGGAGGAGGAATACCAGGGAAAGTTCCAAGCAAGGAGGAGTCTTTGTAGATGTTGGGGGAGACATTGGTCAAAGAATATACAATTTTCTTATTGGCTACAGAAGAGATGGTCGACTCAGGGGAGGTCCGAGATTTTGGCTCATGATATGTCAACTGGTCAATGGTGACTATCTTTCCATTATGAGGGAAAAACATCTTGCGGTGGACCATGGATGGGACAACAGACATGGCATAGGTGTAGCTACACCCCAAAATAATGTTATAATCAAGAGGGGCATCGATGGCTTCAACGTCAACGCAAACAGTCTTGCCCGCAAGAGTGATAGGACAATTACGGAATAGACCAATGGGCTGGGAGGCATGGCCGTCCCATGCACGAAGGGTGATTGTGGAAGAGGCTAGCTCAGGAGATCTGAGTTGTTTCCAAACCAAAGTAGACATCACACAGGTGGATGCCCCCTCATCAATAATACACCAAGAAACGTGAGCGTTCTGGATTTTGACTAGGATTCGTAAAGCTACGAAAGCAGGAAGGGGAGGATGTTCTGATTGACGGGTGTCGAAAAAAATCAATTGGTCATCATCAAGATCTACAGCATCCATGGTGGATAGTAGAGCCTTCTTTTGAGAAGGACACAACTGGAGGAGTTCCAGTGTTGAAATGGCAGCAGGAGACTATGCCAAATCATCTACTATGTTATACGAATGAGCAGCTCGACCAAAAGCAGCATTTCGGCGTAATGGGCCCTTAGGAATCTTGGTATGAATCTCAAATTTGGGCCGAGGGATATGCAAGGGACCATTAGATGTCGAAAGAAGCTCTGTAGAACTAGAAGAAGGTGAATCGGGGACAGATGGAGTGGGAGGCTTGGGGTACTGACGAGACCGATTTTGAAGGTTAAGGTCAACAGGTAAAGGTTGATCAGAGTTCATCATGAGAATATAGTAATTGAAGGAACCAGAAGGGGAAGGTTGAGTGGCCGCATGTCCTTCAGGTGGTTGGGTAGCCACAAATCCCTGTTGTGCATCCACCTGCTCTTGAGGGGACGGGGATTGCTGTTACGGGGGTTGATAAGGCAAGGGAGGAGAAGGTGCTGATGTTGGAGGAGCTAGAGCACCAAGCTGCGGATAATAAGGGAGTTGGGTAACAATGTGGTAAGTAGGAGGTTGGGACAAAAGAGGGGGCATGTTGTATCCCAGAGACGTGCTACCGAGAGGGGAAAAAGTGCAGGAGGTGTTGCCTCCCCCCCAGGAAAACCATAACCCATGGGAGGTTGGGCGTATTTATGAGAGATAGCTCCAACGATACCATCGGCAGCATGAGGTGCCCCTGGTGCATTGGCATCACCGGGTCTGGGGAGATTAGGTAGAACAGTATAAACATAACCCGTCTGAGCGTAGATCAGGTCATATTTTAATGCCATTTGGAGGGCAGCTTCTTTGGTTTGAGGAAAATGTGATGCGACATCTTTCCCTATAGGGGGCAAGAGAGATCTAAGGAACCAGTCCGTGTAGACACGGTATTCAAAGGTAGGAGATTGACATAGGCTCTTTCTTCTCTGCCATTCCTAGACATGATCGGATAGGCGAGTCGCAGATGATTGACGAAAAGAAGTCAAAAGTTTGATACCAGTGTCATAATGAAGGAGAAGCTGGAAGTAAGATAAAAAAGCCCGGGCAAGAGTCGCAGAGGTGGTATGAGAGGAAGTGGGCTGATCAACATACCACTTAGAAGCTTCGCCTATAAGCATGCCTTGGAACAATCTAAGATGGATGGAATCATTAGTAATGGAATGGGATGAACACCACATGTGGAAAGATCGGATATGGTTGAAGGGATCCTCTCCAGCAAGGCCTTCGAACTTGGGAATGTCGGAGGGGAGCTTGGTTGGCATAGCAGGCCAACCAACATCATGGGATAGGATCATTGATCAACTGATTAAAATCGGGGAGACTGAGGCCTGCCATGAAGGGGAGCAAGCTAGCAGTTGAGGTAGTTCCCATGGCGGTTCCACTAGTAACATTCCCAGCATTATGGCCGGTGATGTCGCTAGCGTTAGGCCCTGGACCAGACATGGTGAAGGTATAAAGGGGGGAACTAGAAGTAGGGGGAGAACCAAAAGAATCAGAAGAGGAGTCGAAGTGCGGACTCAGAGGGGGACTAACTTGACGACGACGGGAAGGAGTAGGTCGACCAATCGAAAACTGAGGGTGAAGGCCAAGAAGTCTCTGGGATATACGCCTTGGGGGCGCAAGGATGATGGCACAAAGGGAAGAATAAGGACCAAAAAGGGCAGGGAGGTGCAGAATCAAGTGATCACAATGTCGAAACAAGGGCAGAGAGGTGTAGTGTCAATTGATTTTAAAGTCTTTTCCTGGCGGTGTTAACCAGGCTCTTCTTCACTTAGGGTAAGTGTGTGGCGTGTGTTAATTTTAATTTTTAAACTTAGACATTTTGAGAGTAAAATAAAAAGTGTGCTGCGTAACTGAAAATAAATTTGCAAAGAACGGTATATAATGCTGAAATAACAGAAAATTAATAGCTACCAATGCATCGACCTAACCCAAGAAGGTGGGTCTCCCAAAACTAGTCTAAAAGAGGGAAAAAAAAAAATATAGTCAAAACACACTAAAAAGGGGCCAATATATCTAAGGTCGGGAGGGACAAGGATCTAAAGGAGAAATCTGCTGGAAAGAGGTGCAGAAAAAAACAAAGAGGGAGAGGCAAGGTTGCTGCAAAAAGGAGGAAATCAGCTAAAGGTAGAAGGGACAATAAGGTGACCCTAGAGGCAAACCCAAACAAAACTATATGAGGTGATTTGAAAGGAAAAGTAGTTGATCTTAAAGGGATCTGAAGATGAGGTGTCAGATCTGTAAAAGAAATGGCTGAAACTCTGAAAATTTAGACACTTATAGCAGCTAAAACTCTTCCACAAAAAGTGGAGGGTACTGAAGCCCTAGGGGGATAGATTCCCACTTGGTTGAGTAAAACAAAGCAAGAATAGGTCTAAATGGGTGGAGACGGAGGTCAGACAACCCTGACATAGGTTCAGACAAAACCCAGAAAACTTTCAGAAAAATTCCAGGAAAAAGTCCAGGTCGCATTTTTTGACCTGTTTTTCTCTCACTTCACAGTTTTTGGGTTTTTTTCCCCTACCTGAAGCTACAGGTCACAGGTTTTGGGCCAAAAAGTGCGACTTGCACTTCTGGCATGCTTGGCGGCAGATTTCAGAAAAAATTGTCGTCTCAGCTACAGCTGATGTCTGTCACCTGTGCAATAGGGCCAGAAACACGTGGAAATTAGAAATTTTAATGTTTTATGGTTTTATAGGTGAAAAATGACATAAAAATAGAAAAAATGAAAAGCTGAAAAGAAATCCTAGGGTTTGAAGCAGCTGGATATGTAGGAATATAAAAAATGACAACGGTCGTAATTGAAAACCCGTGTGGAGTCGCCAATTGTTAGTATGAATCTTTTGTCAGAAAAATACCACTTTAGCTACGCATAACAAATAGCCCTAACATCAATTATGGCTGCCAATATCTTCAAATCTACAGTTAGTTGATCATGACAAAGCTGCACAAATCCAGATCTAGGAATAAAAAGACATTAAGCAGTGAAAATAAGGTTTTGCTCCATGCATCCAATAAACAAGACAAGAACAATATTTTTGAAAGAAATTTTTATATTAAGGGAACCTGAGAGGAAAAAAAGAAAGGTGTTTACAATTCTCCTCAATGGGATGGGTTCTTGAAAGTCCTCAGTGTTTCAGGTCTAGCATTTCTCTCTCTTGTTAGTGTAGAAAACCCAAACAAACATAGAACTCAAAGGGAGCTCACAAAGCAAAAAGTAGAGAATGTGACAATGATAATCGCTCAAAGTCCATGCTTGCCTTTATCTTCTCTACTTGAATCCCACTTTAAAACACTGTCACCCAAATTAAAATCATCTGCCTTGGTTCTTCTGTCAAATTGTTTTTTGACATTCTTTTGGATAACTTGTGTTTTGTTATAGATTTATTCCCTAGATTGTTGCAGCTGAATGGTTTGATTTCTCCTTCTTTGAGTATCATTTGGTTCAACCTGCAACTCTTGAATTATTTTCATAATTGGGACCCCTAAAGAAGATTGGAAAACAACATCCATTCCATAAACCAATTTGTATGGTGACATGCCAATTTATTTCTTTGTAGTAAGCCTATTAGCCCAAAGTGCATTTATCATCTTATTGTGCCATGACTTATTGTTGTCTTCTAACAGCTTTTTGATAATGTTAACCATACTTTTATTTGAAGATTCAGCTAACCCATTACCTTGAGGGTAATAAGAACTTGAATTTCCTAGATTGATATCATATTTGCTGCAGAAATCTACCATTTTCTTTGACATAAAAGTTGTTGCATTATTTGTGATAAGATTACTTGGACATCCAAATCTTGACAGTATATTGGTTTTTAGGAATTTGATAATTACAACATCAGTTTCTTATCTTGAGGGTGTGGCCTTAATCCATTTGGTGAAATAGTCAGTGACTTTGAGGATCCATTTGTGTTGGGCTGAGGATGGTGGATGGATTTCCCTAATGAAATCCAAACCAGCACAAACTCAACAATTCTTCACAATTGCAATCTTCAAGAATTAATACTGCTCTGATACCATGTAGAAATTATATACAATATGCATGTATATATCTAGATTCTCCTAATCTAACAATATTTATCTTCTTGCTAAATACAAAATCCTTCCACTGTTAATCTTTTGCGGAAATTAAAATCAATTGTGTTAGTATGAATCTTTTGTCGGAAAAATACCACTTTAGCTACACATAACAAATAGCCCTAACATCAATTATGGTTGCCAATATCTTCAAATCTGCAGTTAGTTGATCAAGACAAAGCTGCAAAAATCCAGATCTATGCATAAAAAGACATTAAGCAGTGAAATTAAGGTTTTTCTCCATGCATCAAATAGACAAGACAAGAACAATATTTTTGAAAGAATTTTTTATATTAAGGGCACCTGAGAGAAAAACAAGAAAAGCGTTTCCAATTCTCCTCAATGGGATGGGTTCTTGAAAGTCCTTAGCGCTTCAGGTCTAACATTTCTCTCTCTTGTTAGTGTAGAAAACCCAGGCAAACATAGAACTCAAAGGGAGCTCACAAAGAAAAAAGTAGAGAATGTGACAATGATAATGGCTCAAAGTCCATGCTTGCCTTTATCCTCTCTGCTTGAATCCCACTTTAAAAAACTGTCACTCAAATTAAAATCATCTGCCTTGGTTCTTCTGTCAATTTTTTTTTTGACATTCTCTTGGATAACTTGTGTTTTGTTATAGATTTATTCCCTAGATTGTTGTAGCTGAATGGTTTGATTTATCCTTCTTTGAGTATCATTTGGTTCAACTTGCAACTCTTGAATTATTTTCATAATTGAGACCCCTAAAGAAGATGGGAAAACAACATCCATTCCATAAACCAATTTGTATGGTGACATGCCAATTGATTTCTTTGTAGTAAGCCTATCAGCCCAAAGTGCATTTATCATCTTATTGTGCCATGACTTATTGTTGTCTTCTAACAAATTTTTGATAATGTTAACCATACTTTTGTTTGAAGATTAAGCTAACCCATTACCTTGAGGGTAATAATAACTTTAATTTCGTAGATTGATATGATATTTGCTACAAAAATCTACCATTTTCTTTGACTTAAAAGCTGTTGCATTATTTGTGATAAGATTACTTGGACATCCAAATCTTGACAGTATATTGTTTTTTAGGAATTTGATAATTACAACATCAGTTTCTTGTCTTGAGGGTGTGGCCTTAATCCATTTGGTGAAATAGTCAGTGACTTTGAGGATCCATTTGTGTTGGGCTGAGGATGGTGGATGGATTTCCCCAATGAAATCCAAACCAACACAAACTCAACTATTCTTCACAATTGCAATCTTCAAGAATTAACATTTCTCTGATACCATGTAGAAATTATATACAATATGCATGTATATATCCAGATTCTCCTAATCTAACAATATTTATCTTCTTGCTAAATACATAATCCTTCCACTGTTAATATTTTGCGGAAATTAAAATCAATTGTGTTAGTATGAATCTTTTGTCGGAAAAATACCACTTTAGCTACGCATAAAAAATATCCCTAACATCAATTATGGCTGCCAATATCTTCAAATCTGCAGTTATTTGATCAAGACAAAGCTGCACAAATCCAGATCTATGCATAAAAATACATTAAGCAGTGAAAATAAGGTTTTGCTCCATGCATCCAATAGACAAGAGAAGAACAATATTTTTGAAAGAATTTTTTATATTAAGGGCACCTGAGAGGAAAAAAGAAAGGTGTTTCCAATTCTCCTCAATGGGAAGGGTTCTTGAAAGTCCTCAGCGCTTCAGGTCTAGCATTTCTCTCTCTTGTTAGTGTAGAAAACCCAGACAAACATAGAACTCAAAGGGAGATCACAAAGCAAAAAGTAGAAAATGTGACAATGATAATGGCTCAAAGTCCATGCTTGCCTTTATCTTCTCTGCTTGAATCCCACTTTAAAACACTGTCACCCAAATTAAAATCATCTGCCTTGGTTCTTCTGTCAAATTGTTTTTTGACATTCTCTTGGATAACTTGTGTTTTGTTATAGATTTCTTCCCTATATTGTTGCAGCTGAATGGTTTGATTTATCCTTCTTTGAGTATCATTTGGTTCAACCTTCAACTCTTAAATTATTTTCATAATTGGGACCCCTAAAGAAGATGGGAAAACAACATCCATTCCATAAACCAATTTTTATGATGACATGCCAATTGATTTCTTTGTAGTAAGCCTATCAGCCCAAAGTGCATTTATCATCTTATTGTGCCATGACTTATTGTTGTCTTCTAACAACTTTTTGATAATGTTAACCATACTTTTATTTGAAGATTCAGCTAACCCATTACCTTGAGGGTAATAAGAACCTGAATTTCCTAGATTGATATGATATTTTCTGCAGAAATCTACCATTTTCTTTGACTTAAAAGTTGTTGCAATATTTGTGATAAGATTACTTGGACATCCAAATCTTGAAAGTATATTGGTTTTTAGGAATTTGATAATTACAACATCAATTTCTTGTCTTGAGGGTGTGGCCTTAATCCATTTGGTGAAATAGTCAGTGACTTTGAGGATCCATTTGTGTTGGGCTGAGGAGGGTGGATGGATTTCCCCAATGAAATCCAAACCAGCACAAACTCAACAATTCTTCACAATTGCAATCTTCAAGAATTAACATTGCTCTAATACCATGTAGAAATTATATACAATATGCATGTATATATTCAGATTCTCCTAATCTAACAATATTTATCTTCTTGCTAAATACAGAATCCTTCCACTATTAATATTTTGTGGAAATTAAAGTCAATTGTGTTAGTATGAATATTTTGTCGGAAAAATACCACTTTAGCTACACATAAAAAATAGCCCTAACATCAATTATGGCTGCCAATATCTTCAAATATGCAGTTAGTTGATCAAGAAAAAGCTACACAAATCCATATCTATGCATAAAAAGACATTAAGCAGTGAAATTAAGGTTTTGCTCCTTGCATCCAATAGACAAGACAAGAACAATATTTTTGAAAGAATTTTTTATATTAAGGGCACCTGAGAGGAAAACAAGAAAGGTGTTTCCAATTCTCCTCAATGGGATGGGTTCTTGAAAGTCCTCAGCGCTTCAGTTCTAGCATTTCTCTCTCTTGTTAGTGTAGAAAACCCAGACAAACATAGAACTCAAAGGGAGCTCACAAAGCAAAAAGTAGAGAATGTGGAAATGATAATGGCTCAAAGTCCATGCTTGCCTTTATCTTCTCTTCTTGAATCCCACTTTAAAACACTGTCACCCAAATTAAAATCATATGCCTTTGTTCTTCTGTCAAATTTTTTTTTGACATTCTCTTGGATAACTTGTGTTTTGTTATAGATTTCTTCCCTATATTGTTGCAGCTGAATGGTTTGATTTATCCTTCTTTGAGTATCATTTGGTTCAACCTGCAACTCTTGAATTATTTTCATAATTGGGACCCCTAAAGAAGATGGGAAAACAACATCCATTCCATAAGCCAATTTGTATGGTGACATGCCAATTGATTTATTTGTAGTAAGCCTATCAGCCCAAAGTGAATTTATCATCTTATTGTGCCATGACTTCTTGTTGTCTTGTAACAGCTTTTTGATAATGTTAACCATATTTTTGTTTGAATATTTAGCTAACCCATTACCTTGAGGGTAATAAGAACTTGAATTTCCTAGATTGATATGATATTTGCTGCAGAAATCTACCATTTTCTTTGACCTAAAAGCTGTTTCATTATTTGTGATAAGATTACTTGGACATCCAAATCTTGACAGCATATTGGTTTTTAGGAATTTGATAATTTCAACATCTGTTTCTTGTCTTGAGGGTGTGGCCTTAATCCATTTGGTGAAATATTCAATGACTTTGAGGATCCATTTGTGTTGGGCTGAGGATGGTGGATGGATTTCCCCAATGAAATCCAAACCAGCACAAACTCAACAATTCTTCACAATTGCAATCTTCAAGAATTAACACTGCTCTGATACCATGTAGAAATTATATACAATATGCATGTATATATCCAGATTCTCCTAATCTAACAATATTTATCTTCTTGCTAAATACATAATCCTTCCATTGTTAATCTTTTACGAAAATTAAAATCAATTGTGTTAGTATGAATCTTTTGTCGGAAAAATACCACTTTAGCTACACATAAAAAATAGCCCTAACATCAACTATGGCTGCCAATATCTTCAAATCTGCAGTTAGTTGATCAAGACAAAGCTACACAAATCCAGACCTATGCATAAAAAGACATTAAGCAGTGAAAATAAGGTTTTGCTCCATGCATCCAATAGACAAGACAAGAACAGTATTTTTGAAAGAATTTTTAATATTAAGGGCACCTGAGAGGAAAACAAGAAAGGTGTTTCCAATTCTCCTCAATGGGATGGGTTCTTGAAAGTCCTCAGCGCTTTGGGTCTAGCATTTCTCTCTCTTGTTAGTGTATAAAACCCATACAAACATAGACCTCAAAGGGAGCTCACAAAGCAAAAAGTAGAGAACGTGACAATGATAATGGCTCAAAGTCAGATCAAGAGCATAGATCCAAAGTGATCTAATGAGCCACAAAAGGTGACAAATGAATGAGAAAACCCTTCTATTTATAACAAAATATTGGGTCATTCTAGATCTTGGTGTATGATTAAAATAATATTAACCAAATCTAGATCCACCTTTTATGGAATATTTTATTATATTTGTTGGAGGGAAGAGGTATTTGACTTGGGTCAAATCCCTTTATTTGTAAATAATAAATAAATAAATGATTTATTTGTTATTTTAAGGAATTGGTTGAATGATAATTAAATAAATAATAATTTATTTAATTATTTATAAATGATTTAGTCATATTTAACAAGGAATATTATTTAAATAAGATTTAAATAATTATTCCTAGAAAATAATAAGATAAATAAGGATTTATCTAATTAATTTCCTTGTTTTGGGTTAAATATAACTTGGAATAATAATTAAATTATTGTTTAATTGATTATTCCATGAGGAAAATCAAACAAATAAATATTTGTTTAATATTTCCTTTTGGGGTTTCCTATTTGGACCATAAACAACTTAATAAATGTGTTTTATTAAGTTATTTTACATAGTGAAAGCAATTGTACTTAGGGTAAAATTGGTCTTACATGGTGTACATGTGTCCATCTAATGATAATAAGTTAGATGACCAAAAAATGGTGTAACAAATTGCAAACACATGAAGCAATAAAAACAATCGCACATAACACAGTTGTTTTACGGGAAAGCCTGAAGCTGAAAACCCCAACTATCATATGTTATGTATCATGGAGATCATGTAACAGTCTCATACAAAGCTTAGTACATCAAGCTCTCAGTACAATCAATCGTCACAAACTAATCAAAAGAAATCTGCAAATCCATGCACTGACTTCTTGCCACCTGCTAACCTGCCTCCACTGTGCAATCCCTGCTGAAGAATAGCTCTGAATGAATTCAAATTACCCTTGCCTTGACTTCGCAATCCTCATTGGAAATTCCAATGTGTGTGTGATGCAATAAATGCATCACTGTAGTCACAATAGATAGTCCATATTTCCTTTCACCTATCTCTCCACTGAGTCTCCACTGGAACTGACATGCACTGTAGTTAACTGTTGTATTGTTTAGTTGATTAATGAGTTATTATTTGTGAATCAATTAAATAATTAATTCACTCCCTTCTCACTAGTGTATCATTCAGTTAGACTAGATACAACTAGCTCAACTGATTTAAACTGAATAACAACTCCATGAACTACTCTTCCAACTCTGTCATAATTTTACCACTTCAGTTCTAACTGAGTCCTCCATGCATGAACCACCAGTAAACACAAGGAATTGTGTAATTCCTTCAACCCATTGATTTTCCAAATCTGTGCATTGAAATTAAGTGCTCCAAGAGAATAAGTTGTCATTTATTGTCAAATTATTATTAAGAGCTAATAATAATCGACACTTCTATTTTTAGATGGACGATCTATAAATAGACTCTGCCCAATATTCTAAAAATATAATTTCATCTATTTTTCCCACTTGACCAAAAATCCACCAATAACATCCTGCAACTTTTGAAATATGATCACCATGACTAAAAATAGATATAATCTAAAAATAGACTTGCACCAAAAATAACCTGCGAGCTCACTTAGTGAAGGCGACTCTTTTCATTAAGCTCATCATCTTGTTGAATCTCAACAGAATTATCTGACAATGATTCGACAGGAGTCCTTTAGTTTCTTACTGTTGATTTTTGTAGCATCTGAAAGTGTTCCAAGTCTCAAACTTTGTAGGGAGGCTTGGACAACAACATTCCAAAGAACCTAGAAATAGTTTGTGAAAATTCCACTCGGTTCAAGACTTATTAAAATAATTAATTATTTTAGTGGAGACCCTAAGTGCAAACTTAGGGAAATGAAATAATTAAAGGGTATTAATAAGTCAGATTGTGATTCTTCTAGAAAACACAAATCAAGTCAAGATTTAATCTTAGCCATTGATTAATCTTTTAATCTAGGCCGTTGGTTCTCCAATAGGAAGATTATAAAAGAAGGCTAGAGGGTCACTTGGAAGATAGGTCGGGCACACACTCAGTACCTGAAGGAGATCCATTTTGATGTAGAATTCGATCTCAGTGGGAGAGTTGCAGGGCGAAAGGTTGCAGGAGAGAAGGATGAGGTCAAGGGTGATCGAGATCAGGGTCGGAGAGTAGTAGTGGGTCACTGGAGGTAGCTTGAGGCTGCAGTCCAGAGACCCCACGTAGATTCATGCAGTTCAGCACTGGGACTGCGCAGACTCACGCAGACTGACACAGGGGCTTGCAGGGGCTATTATGGGTGTCAAAAAATTATCCAAGTAAGCTGGATATTCAGTCTCAGGTGATTCAAAATTTATCTGTCGAATATTTTCCTTATAAAGATATCATTTGTTGAAGAATTAATAAAACCCTCATCTGCTACATCGGTTTTCCCACATTGGGTTTTTTCGGGGATAATTGTCCAAAAATAACAATGTACATGTGATTGATTCTTGTGCTTATGTTCTCTACTATTTATTTCTCTACATATATAGTTGTGAATTTTGCAATAGTATTTATTTCAATATTTTCCAGAAGATTTCTGAATAATAACTTATTGAAATAATAAGTAGGAGAAATAAATATATCACTGAAACTATTTGTAATTTTCACATGGTATTAGAGCCAAAGATGAATAATAGAGAGGGAGCATCTATCAGTGAATGAATATCTACTGTTGCAGAAACAACACAGAAGGGTTCACGTAGTTCTCTAGAAGGGGAAAGAAGCACGATGGAACAAATGGATCACGATGTATCTGTTTTGGCATCCAGACTAGAGGAATATTTTTCTTGTGTATCAAGCACTACGTCCTCATATGCCTGGTATATTGACAACAGAGCCTTTACTCACATGACGGGAGTACGGGACTGTTTTTTTTACTACCAAGTAGAGCATATGAATTTTAAAATAACCATGGGTAATAAAGCAAAGTGCACTCCCATTGGGAGAGGTACTGTAGTTTTTTAGACGGGCAGGGAACATAATCTCGGCCACTAATGTACTGCATGTGCCAGGTTTTGGGATGAATCTACTCTTAGTGTCACAGCTTCAAAACCGAGGATATGACATCTACTTTATTTGCAATAGAGTCTACGTCAAGCACCCCAATTAGAAGAAGAAGGCACAAATCAGGGTAAGAAGCAACAAGTTTTACAAGCTGCAGCTTGATTCTCCAATGGCACTAGTCGGTAGCGTAGATGAAATGGATATGAATGAGTTATAGCATAGAAGAATGGGGCACTTGGATCATGGGGCATTGAGAACTCTCAAGAAGACTGTCACATGTGTTCTAGAACTAAGCACCAAGCGGGATGATGTCTGCAATGGGTGTGTATTGGGGAAATATGCCAAGGTATCATATCAGAGAAGCAGAAATAGGGCCAAGGGTGTGTTGGATCTAATACACTCAGATATCTACGGGCCAATTTCCACTAGAGATCTTAGTGGTGCCGAATATTTCGTCACCTTCATTGATGAGCATTTCAGGAAAACCTAGATCTACTTCTTGAAGACCAAGGATCAAGTCTTCAATAAATTTAAAGAGTTTAAGGATCTAGTGGAGAATCTGACATGGAGGTGGATCAAGGTATTGCGATCAGATAATGGATGTGAACACATAGATAAAGAATTCACCAGATTCCAAGCAAGGGAATGCATCAAAAGAGAATGGATAGTATTAACACTGGAAAATTGTATAGCAGAAGACGACATCAATTAATGTCGAGCCCAAAGATTTACAGGACATGAATACATTATGGAATCAAGAAGTATTTAAAATCTCTAAGGTTTTGAGAAAATCAGATTTGAACTAGTCCAAATGCTCAAATGCGCACTTTTTCCTTCGAGAAGAGCGCCTTCTGCGCGCCTTTTTGCCTGGTAAGTGCGCATTCCTGGAAATGGAAAAAAGTCACTTTCCAGGACCACAACAAGCAAAGGACAATTACTCCTTATGTGAAAGCCACCTAAGGATAGCCACCAGTGCCTCCTTAGACATTATGTGAGCACACAAAAGAATATTTGAGCACAAAATGGAATCAAACCTCTCCCTTGGGTCACCATTCATCATGTACCAAGGGAGGGAAGGAGGATTTGAAGCTCACATATATAAACCCACCAAGAGATGAAAAAATGGTGATCACAAGGTTATGCTGGAAAAATTTTCCCAAGCAACACCAACATTTTGTGTGACCCGGAGTTGGAGCTAAAGAGGACTCGATAGTTGGCCACCCAACATCTCAGTCCACAACAATAGAGAGAGAGAGTGAGACTGCATCAGAGGCATAGCTTGGAAGGCAACATCCTTGCATCGGGACCTAGAGCCATTGCCTAGGTGCCCTTTGGCAAGTGGGTAAAATTTCTTCTCCATTTCGAACATTAAATAAGAAGAGGCCATCGAGCCATCGTTTACATTATTATCGTTTGGAACTCTCTATATAGCTTCTGTATATTTGTGTTTTTTAGTTTTAGTTTAACTAGAGCATACTTCAACATACTATTTCCATTAAGTTTTATGATTTTGAGCTCCCCCACTCTCTACCTGTTACCAATATTTTAGAGAGTATACTACACTCTCTAAGCTTGTGCAATTTCGTACACCCGTGCAACTAATCCACAACAACAGGATTGGCGACTCCACTGACGTGTTTCAAGTTTATGTGGTTGTGCCATATTTTGCAGGAGACCCTTTGTCTATGCTGGAGTGGAGCTGACAGTCCTCTGACCCATATTGCAGTCCCTAGATTCACTTAGGTGACAGACTGAAGAAGGCAGCTCTTAAAATTTTTACTTACAGGATTTTTGTGTGCAATTTTTCCTCACAGAGGTGCATTGCACGCGTTTAGGAGTGACCTACGCGCAGGAAGGCGCACCTGTCAAGGGCTTTTGCGTGCAAATTTCAGAGAGATTTTTTTTCCCTATTTTCTACATTTTTTTAGCATATAAGTGTGTTGGGAAGCCCCTAATGTATCTGCCAACACTTGTGTTGATACCCCACAGCTTGTGAGAACTCATTTTTTTCTGCTTTCTGTAGGCATTTAGTTAGTTTTCATTTAAGTTGGTTTTTGCAAAAAAATGTTCACATAGTTTAAGTAGGGGGCGAATTAATCATTTCTTTCTAAAAAATTTATGTTTTTTTCACATTCTGGTATGCACACTTAGCTTAACTAGTCCAAGTAAGTGGCTCAAGGCCACATATGCATAAGCTAGTGTAGAAATTGTTTAGTTTAAATTCAATTTTTGCACTTAGGAAATTGCGGGACTAGGATTGAATCGCCAATTAGAGCAAGTAATCTCTGTTGTCTTTGCCCAATTTTGTGACCCTAGACAAGCATATGAACGCTCTACATTCATGATTCGCCATCTCCCTTTAGTCACTCACATAGACTAACTAGGAGTATTTGGAAGCGGCCCATTATCTAGAAATGCTTTCTATTTGAGCAATGAACAATGTCACATAGTTTAACTAGGGGACTTTTGTAAAGGATCACTGATATCCATATGTTAAAATTATGAGATTGTTCACCATACGCTCACACACATTCACCCACTAAGAAAAGAAAGCCACCTAAACATAACTGAAACCAACTCACTAAATTCTCCCCATAGGGGCCACAAGAGAATTTATAGATTAAGTTAGGATCAAGGGGGTAGGAATCCAATAAGCCACCTTGATCACACTTCACATTGAAACATAGAAGTTGTGTATTTAGGGAGCTTTAAAATCCACCTATCAGCCCACAGAAAAGAAAACCCGAGCGCGGCAGAGACCCAATTTAGTGGGGGTTAGGCTTAGGCGTAGTGTGTGTGGTATCAGTTGGAGCTACCTAACCCGACTGATACTCAGTACTATTAGTTGACTACCAAGAAGCCCAAGACTCAAATGCTCATGTGTGATGGTGGTTCTTAGTGGCAAAAACTAGGGCATCCTTTACCCTATAGGTAACGGTGCAGGCAAGCGCTAGACCCTCTACCCTTACCTTGGTTGATTCTCTTCGGCTGACTGGGGGTGTCACCAGCTCTTACGGGAAATTTTGCTAGCACTTGAAAGAAATCCTCTCAAGGCCCAGTTAATTTTTAGTGTGTGAGGATGTATTAGGTCTTCTATGATTTTGAGTATCACACGCAAACAAACAAAACCTTTTTTTTTTTTTTTCTTGTTTGATCACATAGATTAAGTTAAAGGAAAATTCATCTCATTGTCGCTTTGTTTTATGTATGTGGCCATAAATTTGTCATGATCACAGACTCGATCACCTCAAAATTTTTCGAAAACCTAACCTGGTCGACACTCAAACGGTTCCAACAAAAACTCGTCGATCCAGGCGTCTTTTGGTCCTCTCCCCATTACCGGGAGGGGTTCCAGGTCTTTCGTTGTTTAGGCGTCAAAGACAAAACATTGCCACAGTGGTTGGTTCCTCCTTTCTTGTAGCAACCTTAGTTGGGAACCCTAGTTGGTCTCCCAACACCACACTGCACACCACTCCCCCCTCGTCCCCTGGGGGGCAGAGGAGCGCATCCCATACGAGAAGCCAGTTGAATTCACAACATGGTACGTCACAGACTAACCCTCGTTCTAACTAGAACTTCGTGTCTTCACACGTCGCCATGGCGTCAACCTCCTAGTCACCATTCTTAGCAGCATTGAATCTACCAGATTTGACTAAGCTCACCAATGACCCCATCACACATGACCCCAATTGGCCTCCCATACCCACGAAGCTCCCTTCGGACATACCAAAGTTTGAAGGCAAGCAAGCGGAAGACCCATGAAATCATATAATGACCTTTCACCTGTCGTACTCATCGAATAGCATCATTGATGATACTATTCGATTGAGGCTATTTCAACGCACTCTTACGGGAGTGGTCGCGAAATGGTACATGGAGAAACCTCTTGCTTCACATGGAACATTTAGCGCCCTCGCTATTGCGTTCCTCACATACTTTCAGTTACCCATTCACCACGATTTGGGAATGGAGTTACTGAATCATTTCAAACAATCCCCCTCTACCCATATTTCAGAGCATCTCCATGAGTGGAGGCGACATCACATTTTATGCAAAGTAAAACTCAACGACCGAGTCCTTTTAGTTTTATTCCTGAAAGCTCTGACGATGGACATTTCAAAGGATGTGGCGCTACGTAACACCACATCCAAAGAGGACGCAATCAGTAAAGCCCAACAGCTTGAACTGATCTACATGCAATCAGGATACATATATAATATCCCGCCCAACACCTGGCGCCTACAATCTTATCAAGAATTTCCAGGCGCGTCTAACTCTGCAGATGGACTTATTGGGTCAATGACCCAAGGGTACCTAGGCAACAGCAATCAAAATCCTGGTTACACACATGGGTCTACCTAGAACATGTCTCAACCCAGATTTTAAAGTCATCATATGCAGCAAAAAAAATTGACTAGTAGGGCGCAAGCGTATCACCAAGGAGGACCTTATCCTCCGGTTGAGGGAACCCAATACGTAGGAAGAAAAACCGATGGAAGAACTCCCCCCCAATGGCCAGGTGCAAACATGGGACAGCAATATGTTCAGTCCCAAGCACATAACCCACCTACGCAAAAAAATGCATAGGTGAACTTTGTGCAACCGTCCCAAAATCAACCACACCAGTATGAAAAGGAGAATTACCCTCCTAACGTGATTAAGAAAAAGGTAAAAAAAAAATCCCAAAGGGACCCTGGACAGGGGGGCAGAAACCAGCAACGCCCACCGTGATCCCAGGCTGGAGGTAACTCCAACCAGAATCAGAACCATGAGCCAAGAAATGCCCAAAGGCAAGGCAAAAGGCCGCCTCTACAAACAAACCATTCTTGCTCAATATGTGGTGAGTACGAGCACTATACTCACCACTATCTCGAACTCCCTGAGCTTAAAAAGATTAAGAGTAACCGAGGACAAGGAGGATCTTCCCAAACAACTGCGATGATGCAAGAACCCTTCCCCCATCAAGGAACGGTCGGCACTCAGTAGCAAAACCCTGACGATTCTGGGAAAAACAACCATGAAATTTACATGGCTAGGGAAGAAATGTTTTTTCAAACTCGGAATCACAGCTACGACACCCCACCAGACACTAGTATGTCAGGGGCTAGTACGAGTGCATCGAATGCACCTCTAACCATTCCAAAGATTCCTTTGGAACCATTGCCAAAAGTGGTAAAAGGGCCTAATAGGCGAGCAGGTAACTACTCCAAAGTGGCCCACAATTATAGCATCGTGGATGATTTAGCTCAATCACCTGCTGCTATGTCTACATTGGAAGTACTGCAATCATGCCCAAAACAATGGAAATCCCTACTTTCCGCATTAGGCGTTGTCAACCCTGCCGACACGTGCATGATGGCTTTTGACTTAGACAAAGCCACCCCTAGGCTTCCCTCCATGGTCGCCTTCGAGATACCAGTATCGGTACAGAATATCACTATTCACTGATGTGTCATTGACGAGGGTGCATCCACATGCATCATGTCAAAGAATGTATGGCAGAAGTTAGGATCCCCCAAACTCAAACCTTCCGTCACCACACTCAGAGCATACAATGGTCGTCCCTCGACCCCCCTCGGTCTCTTCCAAAATGTACCTGTCTGTTTAGCCAGCAAGACGGTCCACATAGACATCGAAGTCTTGGATGCTCACTTGGATTACAATATACTCCTTGGGTGGAGTTACATGTATGCCATGTCTACCATAGCGCCCTCTGTCTTCCGCATCATGATGTTCCCCCACGAGGATCGAATCATCATAGTAGACCAACTGACACACAGTGAAAAGCATCCCTTGACGAACATGGATGTAATTCTACCCTATGTAGATATAGCTGCAGATGATCTTTCATGGTATCAAGAATATGGCCCTGGCCAATTCAAACCGTCATCTGTCCTAGGGTCATTCCTAGGAGATCCTCCCATTATCCCTGAGGTATCACCCGATGCCACAGGGGCCCTGGTATGCATGATGTCCACATCAATCACCAAGGTTAGTCAAGACACGAACTCAAGCAGTAACGACACCGAGGCATCAGCTACTACAGCCTCCCTAGTCTACGCCGCCTCCTAAACTCCTTTCCTCTACCCACCTCCTGGCTTCACCTCCCAGCAAGTCTTGGCAACACTGGTGTTACCCAATATATCATTGGCATTCCTAGTGTGGTATCTCATTCCCCCTCCAGGAAAAGCAGCTACCAACTTTACTGCATTTGGGTTAAATCCCCCCAGTCCTGAGGAGCTCCAACCTACCCAAGAAGCAGTCGAAACCGCCCCCGCAAGGGAAATTTCCATAGCCAAACCGGTAACCATGACCAAGAAAATTGGCAAGAAAGGAAAGAAAGCGATGGCCCCCACCATGGAAAGAGAGTTATCAGCCTGCGCTATATGTGATGTCACAGGACACCCTACCCACATATGCCCAGAGTTGGACGAATTAAAACCACTTCTCGGCTGCGAGCTAGGCACCTCGAAACGGTGTTCCCATAAAAATGAACTTGCCACCAAAAGTACAATCAAACCGCTATGTACCAATCACGCATGCGCTCTCTATGACACCTATGGGCATTATACCCACCATTTTCCAGAAATACCATGATATAGGGATGCCTTACATGCGGTCGAGCGATCCTATCAAGAAGATCCCTCCGTCCAGTCTATCAATGACGAGCCGCGTACCATCATATACTTACATGAGGAGCATAGATTCATAGAAAGACCCCCGGTAATGCCCATTATACGTTGTACGCTATGTGATGAACGTGGCCACTACCTCAAAGAGTGTGCCACATTGGAACTCATTCACAAATGGTATCCAATCGAAAAGGCTTACTACGTGGGTCTACGGGCAGAACAATTCACATGCCCATTATGCACCGACAATCACCTATTGGAGGATTGTCACTACATACCTCGCTTTCGGCTAGAGCTTGCTAGCCTCTACTCAGCCATAGTTCGTCTTTCCTGAGAAGACGATATGGATGTTGAATCCATCGGAAGCTCCATGACCCAAGCATAGGATATGAGCGGGTCTATCATGTTCTTGTCAGCCGAAGAACGACCTCACGGGGAACCCATAGTTACCCCTAAGGGAAATTCACAAACCCACCCGCATGCACATTATGCAAGCAGACAGACCATATAGTAGTCCACTTTCCTAACTTAGCAGCATTGTGATGT
Source organism: Pinus albicaulis (assembly GCA_034641835.2). Classification (NCBI taxonomy): domain Eukaryota; kingdom Viridiplantae; phylum Streptophyta; class Pinopsida; order Pinales; family Pinaceae; genus Pinus; species Pinus albicaulis. The sequence continues at coordinate 64,803 of JAXQQM020080670.1, read as the reverse complement.
TGGTACCCTGCCTAGCCTCAAACGACGCACGATGGGACCCCCATATCACTTATACTTTGCCTGATATGTCACGGTAATCATTACGACTGACATTGTACTTATGTCTCATAGATCCGTCCCACTATCGACATGATTAATGATGTAGAAAAGAGGACGAGCGATCTCCAAGAATGGCATAAAAGATATATTTCTGGCTCAACGTCCTCACCACCGCAGTGGTGTGTCAAGCCTGATAAGACCACACACCAACCATGTATACCCCAGGCCAAGCCTAGGATAACATGCGGCCTATGTGATATAAATGATCATCGAGTTAACCAATGCAGAGAACTCAAACCCCTTGCAAATAGTATTAACATAGTCTCGCCTCTCCCTCAAAAACTTCTCTCTAATCAAGAGAAGATCACACAAAATTATTGCCGAATTTGCTCACACTTTCATCATACGTTTAAGTGTACACATCTCCCCAAGCTGAGAGCAGCTAGAGTGGCATTAAGTCAACCACCCACCAAAAAGGGAGGCAAGTCTCAACCTACGACGCAAAAATGGAAGCAGACGACTACCTGGTCAACAACCGACCCTTTCCAAGCGTCCACATCAGGAACATCGAGTAGTGTAGAATCTCACACTATTTACTCTGTCAGCGTTGTGATACCAGGCACCATTTGCACCAGTCATGATCACGCGCCGGAGGTATGCCCGCTGCTAAAAGAGTTCAGGCACCTCTGTGATAAAAACAACTTACACCTACTGAAAATTGACTATCCTAGCTGGAAAGACAACCTTAGGCTCACATAGGACTTCGTTACTGAGATCCTTCCCCTGTTGCATGCCAATGACACAATTCACCACATATGACTTGTATCATCACATGCCCAAGACGGGATTTCAACCGCCCCCGCGTCATAGGAATCCCTCTTTATTCATGTCTCAAAAGACCAAGGAACCTTATGCTTTTGCATAGATTTCCGCAAGATCCCAAACTTGCATACCACCATCGAACTCCTTGATGACACCCAACCTCTAAAACAACGCCTAGTACAACTAGAGCTAGTTGAAGAAAGCAGGCGACAATCGTTGCAACATAATGAGGCCCATAAAAAAGGGTAAAAGAATCATTTGACCGCCACATCACCCCTCGCTCATTTACCGAGGAAGAGTTAGTCCTTCTCTATGATGTCACAAAAGAGGCCTTAGGGCCAGGAAATTTTGAAACATTCTAGAAAGGGCCCTATATCATCAAACATTGTCTTCGGCAAGGGGCATACATTTTGACGAAACTGGACAGGACCTACCTCACTAACCCCATCAACGGCCTTTACCTCAAGAATTTCTACCCATAAGGGCCCCAATAGCCCTTATCCCCTAGAGTTAGAGTACACAAAAATCCCAATACCAAAATATTTTTGATCCAAAGACCTAAACATGCTCAAAGTGCCACCATGGATCACCAACTTGAACCCTATTTCAGATTTGTTGATGGAGCATCGCGATGGTCTCAAAACTTAGTTGCAGTTGCCTGGGTCATCTACCACCCTGACTAATCACTAATGTGTTCAAACAGCATGTGCATCGGATCAGCAACCAACAATCATGCAGAGTATGATGCCATTATCTGACTTATGTGCGAGGCCCTCCATCAGGGAATCCACCATATACATGTCTACCTAGATTCCCAGTTATTGGTATCATAGTTAAACCAAACATTTGAAACCGGAGACGCAAACCTATTTAGAAAATATTTCTGTGCCAAAAGATTAAGCAGACAATTTGATTACATTACATTCTCACATGTATCAAGGAATCAAAACCAAATAGCTGATCGCATAGCTAACAATATCCTAGACTGGAATGCATCATGAATAAACCACCATACATGAAAAACCAAAAACATAGATATCCATCAGCATAACACAAAATCCATAAACCGAAATAGATAGCACACCATGTAGAGCCGAAAAAAGATCTCTCATATATATATCAAAAATATGTGTATATGAATACAAAAATAGTATCATTGGCCCATTGGCCAGCCCAAAGATACAAGGATCATCAAAAATAAGGGAAGCAACCTCATAATGGGTGCTTTCCCTATGTACAAAGCTACTCTAAGGGGGTTCCCCCTCAAGAGGAGCACCTGGGCCCACCACTGCTCCTGGTGCCACCACCAGAGCTGTTGTCACCACTGCGATAGCTACCTGTCGTAGAGTGGGCCGGTAATCCCTCTCGCGGGCCATCATCGTCTCTAAAACCTCAGGTAGGCACCCCATGGGTCAACCAGTCCACTCGACCCCGGAAGTCCTCTAGAGCGGCCACCTGAGCCGTAAGTACTGCAATGTGCGCCTCAGTCGCATCTGCACGAGCTCGCTCGGCCACTACCTCAGTTGTAGCCAAGCTACTCCCCTCACTAGAAGGGCCAGAACCATCCCCACTAGGTCCACCAGCACCACCCGATCCACTTGCGGCACCTCCTCCCCAACCGCCCTGCAATCGTGGCAGAGGATCATGACCCACCAGTTAAGCCACTGGGCATCCCACCTCACCAACATCTGCACGAGTAACCAAAAGAATGTAGGTGTCAATAAAAAACACTCAAGTACATAAAAACTTGAATAAATGCAGAAATATATCACATACCTGCAGGACCCCAAACATAACCGAAAGGGAGACTGATATCTAGATCACCCTGAAAGTCCATTCCCGCATACGGGTATGGCAAAAAAATCTACAGATTGGCCTCAAACCAGGCCTCCATCGTGTTGTTCCAATAACGACCCACCATGCCACCACAGTTGCGTGGCATCACCGGAGCCCACCTCCTCATGTGTGGCTCCCTTGGCCCCCTAATAGGCGTAGCCACAACGAGCCTCAACAGCACGACCCTCTCGTACATAATGCTGCATAAGATGCTAGAGTACGAAAATTATTTGGATCCACGTTGGACCCTGTTTATTTGTGACACCATACCATCAAAATAGAAGCCGGCAGAATCGAAAAAATGCCCGTTCCTCAAACGGCGTAAAAATCCCATGTGTGGGCCCGATGCCTAATGTGGCGCAAACGACCTCGCCAGTCGTACAATAATGGCCAGAGCACACCGCTCGGGCACATCTGTCACTGATGCAATATTGATGCACCCCTCAGTAAGAGGTGCACCACCGCAATCCCTCCTCCAGAACCTATCCATGTTCACTCGTCTAGTAGGGAATGGATACCTCAGCGCCTCGCCCTGAGGCAGTAATCCGGTCACAAATTATATATCAATCTCTGGATGGATAATCAAGTTCATCCCCCTCAGGATGAAAATATTGTGCCTCCTGTGCCAATGCTATATGATACAATGTAACAATCGGTCTTATGACCAAAGGAACTCATTCTCAGCAAATTTCAGAAGGTCCCATGCGGCCAACTGACAGCGCGCCCCAGCATCAGTAGCCATAGCGGTCCAGATCTCGAGCCAATATCGCTCTCTCCACACCAACCTACCAAGCAACAGGAACCCATCAGTACAGAGGAGAAACATCAAAAGGGACAGCAAAAACCCAAGTTTTTACAAAAAACCATGCCCTTGCACACCTGTTTCGTTCACAGGCGCGCCCTTGCGCTGAAAAAGGAGGGAACAGCATGCCTTCACGCGGCTGCCCCTCGAAAATAAGCACAAGGGGGTTGCCTCTTTTCCTAGATCACCCATGCAATCTAGGACAAAAGGCCCCTTCGAGGCCGTACAAACCCAATTTATACAGCCCCCAGCATCACCAAACTGAAAAAATTGAAATGCAGGATGTCATGGAAGTTACCTCAGCATAATATCACTAATCCCTAGTACACAGGCTAACTGCAACGGCAAGAAAGGCTCTACAATCACCTCTGATATCCCAAAACTCAGCAAGTACAAATGAATAGGATTAGGGCCACAATCCCATATTTATCGCCCTTTTCTAGAACTTTGGAGGTCCATAACAGGAGATCCGAAGGTCCGTTCTGCAAACAGTAAGTTGCACCATCATCAGTATACCATGACGAACGAAAGAAATGCCCCACATTCGCTTTCTAGAAAAATATTTTTTCAAGCACCGGGAGGTATGCACCCTCCCATCTTCCTTTCCAAAATTCATGTTTTCAATAATATTGGATGAAAAGAAGATGCTTTCACTTGAGGTAGTTGTTTTTTGTAGGAAGAACTTGCAAACCGTTCATAGCACCATCCACTACAATTTTCGGAGCAGGTATCATTCTACCCTTAGCATGATAGAGTCCCAGAGAACTTTGCATATCCTGACATCATTTCTCCATTAGAAATAAACCATAGGGTCCTCATACCCAACCATGCTTATCATCACCTCACCCTACATATGATAAACGCATGCAATGGTCAGTAAAGCCTCCCCTCCATGGCTATCGTCATCTAAAGTAGACCATACATCACCCCACAAGTGACGCCATGTCCATACCGTTTTAGTCTGGGAAGCACCTCATGCCCATCCACATATCATGCATAAGGTCAAGTTCACCATTCAAACTCAACCCCCTTCCCAGACGATCAGGTTATACAAGCAGATTGAAAGCGCACCTCCGAGCACTGCATTTGGCCATTCATACCTCCATCAGCATAATCCCATCTGCGACATCTTCTGCTTCATCAACCCTGCACATGAGACCAACCATTGGGACCCCTACCCCCAACAAAACACCATCCTCACACCTTCAGTGAGCAGCCCTATTTCATGTTTTGGGGTACCCATCTCTGTGTTTTGTACAAACCAAAACCCATTATTTTATTCTTTTGGTAAGTGTACAAAGACCACAAACGATGCCCTTCGCCACTTCGCCCTCATATTTCACCTTTTCTCCCATGGCAGTAGTCCCCCATCTCCCTTGGTTGAAGTATTACACCCCCCATGCACGCACCATTACAACAACATAGCCAGTTCACACCCACCCTAGAATTCCTACCGACTCCAGGGATTTTTCCTTCAGAAATACCTACGACTGCCGCCAAGCTGCTCAAGTATACTTCAACCTTGGGCCACTTAATCCCCATCATCCATTTTTCAGTCACCACTCACCAACATTCCTATGTTAAACCCATCATATCTCGATCCCCGATCCCTCAGGTCGGTGACTCATGGTTCAGTGAAGGCTTCCCTTTTTGTCGACCTCAACACCTCTTTTCCAAAAATGAGGCAGTACCTTGGATAATCCCTCCCCATGCAAAGGGGTATCCTCAGGTGGCACTTTGGGAGACATAATTTTCCACAGATTTCATCGATCCTCTTGAAATTCGACTACAACAAAAGCTTTCATGTCACGATGGTATCATACCTTACAACCATTGCACTTTGATCAAGATCCATCGAAGACCTATGCCTTCATAAGCGTCTCTGACAACAATGCTTACACGGGAAGGTCCCAGCCAATACATATACGTACATGGCACAGTGATATGTCATACCAAGATTACGCATATGGGTACCACATTCCACCTATCGTTAAAGAAAAAACACCCCTAAGGGCGTCAGCAGTAGTTGTCAACAACCACCAGCATCACTACCACAGTAGTGGCACAGACAACACATGTATCTGTCAATTTTGTTTAACTAGCCATAGCATCACGAGCATGGGACATGCCCGCCTCATTGAAATTTTGTAAATATGTTGTATATTTTGTCTTCTTGCAGGGGGTCCCTTAGGTCATGGTTATCTCGGAAACGGCGCAAGGTGTTGTCAATTCCAAAATACACACAAACCTCTCTCTCTCTCTCTCTCTCTCTCTCTCTCTCTCTCTCTCTGCATACGATACAGAAAATAAACTATAATGTATTTCGGCTATACAGTTCTTCCTAGACCTCACACATTAGGGAGAAATTGTCAACACTGGAAAATCGTATAGCAGAAGATGACATCAATTAATGTCGAGCCCAAAGATTTACAGAACATGAATACATTATGGAATCAAGAAGCATTTAAAATCTCTAAGGTTTTGAGAAAATCAGATTTGAACTAGTCATAAATGCTCAAATGCATACTTTTTCCTTCGAGAAGAGTGCCTTCTGCGCACCTTTTTTCCCGATAAGCGTGCATTCCTGTAAATGGAAAAAAACCACTTTCCGCGACCACAACAAACAAAGGACAGTTACCCCTTATGTGAAAGCCGCCTAAGGACAGCCACCAGTGCCTCCTTAGACATTATGTGAGAACACGAAAAAATATTTGAGCACACAATGGAATCACACCTCTCCCTTGGGACACCATCCATCATGTACGAAGGGAGGGAAGGAGGATTTGAAGCTCACCTATATAAACCCACCAAGAGATGAAAAAATGGTGATCACAAGGCTATGCTGGCCAAATTTTCCCAAGCAACACCAACATTGTGTGTGACCCGGAGCTGGAGCTAAAGAGGACTTGATAGTTGGCCACCCAACATCTTAGTCCACCACAGTAGAGAGAGAGAATGAGACTGCATCAGAGGCAGAGCTTGGAAGGCAACATCCTTGCATCGGGACCTAGAGCCATTGCCTAGGTGCCCTTTGGCAAGTGGGTAAAATTTCTTCTCCATTTCGAATGTTTAATAAGAAGAGGCGATCAAGCCATCATTTTCATTATTATCATTTGGAACTCTCTATATAGCTTCTATATATTTGTGTTTTTTAGTTTTAGTTTAACCAGAGCATACTTCAGCATACTATTTCCATTAAGTTGTATGCTTTTGAGTTCCCCCACTTTCTGCTTGTTACCAATAGTTTAGAGAGTAGACCACACTCTCTAAGCTTGTGCGATTTTTTACACCTGTGCGACTAATCGACAACAAAATAAAACTCCATACAATCCGAAATAGAATGGAGTGGCAGAAAGGAAGAACCAGACTGTTGTTGAAGCAACTAGAGCTATGTTGTATGACCAAGACATGCCCAAATTTCTATGGGTTGAAGCGTGTAATACATCTGTCTACATTCAAAAAAAAACTCCACACTGCATTGGGAAATATCATTCCAGAAAGTGTCTTCACTGGTAGCAAGCCCAAAGTGAGTCACTTTAGGATCTTCGGCAGTACAACTTACTGTCATGTACCTAGTGAGAAGAGGAAGAAGTTGGAGATGACTGTTGAAAAGGGATATTTAGTAGGATACAACGAGAATGCAAAGGCTTATCGCATCTACATTTTTGAGAGAAGGAAAGTAGTGGTGCGAAGAGATGTGAAATTCATGGAGGAGAAAGCCTTCAGAATATCACGAGAGCTACCTTCTACTATGCAGTCAGAGGAAGAGCCTCTAGTCCAGCCCCAATAGCCAGCAGTAGAAAATTCAATTGCCTCTCCAAGGCATAGTGATCCAAATGATGGGTCTCCCGAGGATTTGCAAGAAGGAGAATCGGTAAATCCACCCAACACCAGTGGAAGAACGAGCAAGGAACTTTGAAAAATTCTAAAGGATGCAGAGTATTTTGTCGGAATTCCCCGGAATGAGAAGAAACAACATAAGTAGCCTGAGAGGTATCATGCCTCAGTTTCTCAAGTCAGAGAACCTTCCATTTTTTGGGAAGCAGCTCAACACCAGGTGTGGGTTGATGCAATGGTGGAAGAGTACAGTTCCATCATGACAAATGATGTTTGGAAAGTGGTACTTGGACCGCAGGAGAGATCAGTTGTAGGATCCAGGTGGATCTACAAGATCAAGTATGTTGCAGACGGTAGCATCGAGAAATTTAAAGCCAGGTTTGTGGCTAAGGGGTATGCTCAGAAGGAAGGAATAGACTATGAAGAAACCTTCGGCCCAGTAGCCAGATACACATCTATTAGGTCCGTGATATCCCTTTCCACGCGGATGGGATGGGAAATTCACCAGATGAATGTCAAGACGACATTCTTTAATGGTGTGATAGAAGAAGAATTGTATATAGAACAACCATAGGGATTTGAGACACATGATAAGAAAACTCATGTGTGCAGATTAAAGAAAGAATTATATGGACTGAAGCAAGCTCCTAGAGCCTGCTATGGTCGGATTGAAAACTACCTGCAGAAGATGGGATTCGTCAAGAGTGATGTAGATCCCAATATCTACTATCTGAGAGTAGGGAGTGAGACATTGATACTGATATTGTATGTGGATGATCTGTTCTTGACAGGATCATCAAGGCTCATCACATATTGCAAGAATAATTTAGCTGAATAATTTGACATGAATGATCTGGGATGGATGCACTATTTTCTGGGGTTGGAAGTTTGGCAACAGAATGGGGAGATCTTCCTTGGTCAAGGAAGATACACTACAAATATTTTGAAGAGATTTCAAATGGAGGATTGTAGGCCCATGACCACTCCAATTATTACCAATTGGAGGAAAATCGACACGTCCGAAGATGATGAAGTTGATCCTACGTTGTATAGACCAAGGTTGTGGGGAAGCTTCCCCCCCCCCGGATCCTGCTCCCAAAACGCGCTCCATTCGGAAGCTCTTTGGGAGCACTCGGAGCGCGCTCCCTAAAACACTTCCCGAGGGGAGCATTTTCGGGAGCGCGCTTCTGAGCCTGAAAAATGCTCCCTCTTTTTTCAGGAGTGTTTCAGGGAGCACTCGGGAGCGAACGCTCCCTGAGCACTTCCCCCATTAAAAAAAAAAATCGGGAGCGTATTTTTAATGAAAGGAGTGGTCGGGGAGCATTTAGGAGCGAATGCTCCCTGGCAAAAAAAAAGCTCCCTAGCGCGTAAAAAAAAATTGGACAACAAATTTCTAAATTTTTTGGGAGGGAGGGAGGTGGGGTTGGGTAAATAAAATCCCACCGTCCTCATTTGTTTTTCATTTTTTTAGTTTGAGAGTAAGAGTAAGAGCTTCAAGTTGGAGAGAAAGTTGGAGAGCAAGAGAGCTTGAGAGTTTGGAGAGTGGAAGTGCTAAGGAGAGAGTAAGGAGCAAGCTACAAGAGAGCAAGAGGAGGATTGAAGGAGTCAGGATTCAGGACAAAGAGGTAGGACTTCTAATCTATTTTTTTATTTTCTAGGAATCATTTTTAAGTTGTTCAAAAATGAAAAATTGATTTTTTTTTCTCAATGTTGCATTTTAGTGTGTTGAAAAGTGAAAAATTGAATTGTTTTTTTTCCTATGTTGCATTTCCTATTCCCATTTGGCATTCCTCCATTTTTTTTGTAGGCTAGAAACTTGAAACATCATGGCTATATGGCTAGGTATTTTATTCATGTTGGTTCCTTTCTTTGTAATAATGGTGTTGGAGAGTAGAAGAAAGAGGTCCATTAGAGAAGAGGAGGATGAAGGAGTGGGTTATAGTGGATTTGATGAAAATCCTGAAGAGGAGGAGTATGTTGAGGAGGAAGGGGAGAGTGGAGAACATGAGGCCACAGAGACCCCAACTAGACAAGACCAAATTCAAACACCATTGTGGAAATATGTTCAAAGGCAGGAAGGAGGGAAAGGTGGTGGAACCAATAAATTTCTTTGCCCCCACTACAATAAAGAATACACAAGTTCATACACCCATTCCAGAAGGCACCTTTGTGGGAAAATTCCAGGGGATGGAGAGAAAAATCTAGGAATCAAAATTTGTGTAAGTGTGCCAGCAACAGAGAGAGAGAAATATAGAAAGGAAGAGGAGGTTGCTCTACAGAGATATAAAAGATATAGGGGTTTCATTGATTCTTATGCACCATCAGGTCCATCACATCATGGAAAAAGAATTCCATCAACTTCCACCCATGGCAGTGGATATGGAGGCACACCTAGACCAAACATCTCTTGAAGGCATAGAACCATATCTGCTTTCCTTAACGAGGGGTGTAGGAATGATGTGGATTCAAAAAATTTCCGGTTTCTATATGCATGTGGGGTGCCATTCAATGTTCTTCGCTCACCTTATTGGCATGAAATTGTTTTTGCCATTAATGATGCCCCCAAATGATACAAGAGCCCTGGGTATGACAAGGCCAGAACCGTGCGACTTGATCATGAAAAAGCTAAAATAAATAATTCTTTGGTTAGAATGAAAAATTCTTGGAATGAGCATGGGGTTTCCATTGTATCTAATGGATGGACCAATGTAAAAGGAAAGCCATTGATAAGTGTTCTGGTTGTGTCTGTTAGTGGTGGAATATTCCTTTAAGCATATGATTATTCAGACAAATTCGAGACCGACATTAACATTGCAGAACCATTACTTGAAACAATTGAAAGTATTGGGCCATACAATGTCATCCAAATCATCACTGATAATGCTGCTAACTGTAAGGCAACAGGAGAAATTATTGAAGATAAATACCCCAACATATTTTGATCTGGGTGTTTGGTTCACACAATGAACCTTTTGATGCATGATATCATTAAAAACAAAAAAACTCAATTCAAATGGCTTGGTGATTTGTACAAGAGAGGTAAAAAAATGATAAGATTTATTACAAATCATAGCAATACCCATTGGATTTTCCGTACTCAATCCAAATTGGAGTTGTTGAAGATAGCAAAGACTAGATTTTCTAGCTATTACCTCACCTTCAAGCGTCTTTTGAAGGTAAGAGAGTCATTGGCAGCAATGGTATCAAGTTCACACTAGCAGGTATTAAAGGACAGGGCAGCGACAATAGTTGACATGGAAGGTTTTGAACATGTGGAGGAGAATGCCCTTGATCCTTTGTTTTGGGCACGTGTGAGGGAAATTTTGAATTTCACCAAGCCCATTTATCACATAATTCATTTTTCAGATACAGATAAACCAGTGATTGGGGAGGTTTATGAGCATATGGATAGCATGTTCGGGAAAATGAAATATGTTGTCAAGGATAATGATCCCAAATTGTATGCAATTATTTACAACTGTGTGTGTGCATGGTGGAATAAACTCAATGTTCCACTACATGCCTTGGCATATATCCTTATGCCAAAATACTACTCTCCATCTTGGTTGGGCCAACCTACACCTGGAGGTGGGGTTAGGATCAAACCTCACACAGATATAGAGGTACAAGAGGGGTACATGAAGGCATTAGACAAGTTGGTCCCCGACATAGAGGGGTGTGCTAGATTGCACCTTGAATTAGGCAGATGCTTCATTTGCACTGGTAACTTTGGTTCTTTCCATGCAATGGAAGACAAAGATAGATTTGATGCTCTCACATGGTGGGAAGCATATGGCGGCATGGGACTTTTGCCAAAGTTGGAAAAAAATGTTTTCTCACAAGTTGTGAATAATTCTTCTGCAGAGAGATGTTGAATCACCTACAGCTTCATACATAATGTGAGAAGAAACAGGCTAAATGAAAATCGAGCTAAAATATTGGTTTATGTGCATTAAAACTTGAGGTTGTTGAGTCATTACCGTGATCGGGCATATGAGGATCAATCATATAAAGTCTGGGACAACAAACCAGAGGATGATAATTTGGAGGATAGCACTATACATATGGAAGAATTGGAAGCAAAAATTTTGAGGGATGATGATAAAGCATCAGCAGCCATGCCACCGCCACACACAAGGCCAGTCCCACCATCTAGTAGCATTGCGGGTGCCAGTGCTAGTGCTCGATATCCAACTATTGTTCCTTTGCATATTTAGCCTCCACCTAATCCTCACGTTAACCTCTGCCTTCTAGTCATGGTCATGGTACTCTTGAGAGTACTAGAAGACCACCATTGCCTCGTGGTTCTCACAAATTAGACATTTCTTGTGGGCGTGGCAAGGGGCCAACCAATAGATAAAATATATTTGCTGTTTAATAGTGTTTTCTATTTTCTAGTAGTTTTTAAATTTTATAACTGTTGAACCGTTGAAACTTGACTCTTTCATATTTAATGACAATTTAAGTTTGAAGTTTGAATTTAAAAGGTGAAACTTTGAAGTTGGCATTTATAAGTTTATAAGTCATTATGAATTATGAATATGATGCTTCATGAAAGTTATATGGTGATCAATGAATCAATGGTGATAAATGTTATATATCAATGATTATAAATGTTATATATTGAATTTTGAAAGCTTGAAGCCTTTAGATTGATGATTTGCGAGACTCAAGAGTCAATATGTTGTGTGTTTTCAACTTGTGGGCATGGTTGATGGAGATTATAACTTCTAGATGATTGATGCTATATGATTCAATCTATTTTTTTATGTTTTTTATGTCTAATTCATCATTCTACATGCTTTTGTTGACATATATGCAACAAAATATAAAAAAATATAAAATATATGTATATTTAAAAAAAAAAATGCTCCTTGAAATGCTCCGGACCGGGAGCTTTTGAAAATTGTGCTCCCGCTCCCGCTCCCTCTCCCAAGTAACCATGGTATAGACAGCTCATAGGGTCATTGATTTATCTGGTAAATACAAGGCCAGACATCTGTTATTTTTTTAATACCTAAAGTCAGTTCATGGTAGAACCGAAGAGGGCACATTGGGCAACAACCAAACATGTTCTCATGTACCTTCGAGGGACAGTCGAGCTTGGATTGAAGTACACCTGTGACAATGATGTCAAGTTGAGTGGCTTTACTGATGCAGATTGGGCTGGGAGTTCAGTTGATCGGAAGAGTACTAATGGGTACTGTTTTAGTATGGGATCAGGAATAAATTCTTGGTGCAGTAGGAAACAGAAGTTTGTGGCACTTATTTCAGCAGAAGTAGAGTATATGGCAGCTAGCACAGCTTCGTGCAAAGCCATATGGCTTAGAAAGCTGTTAGTAAATCTACTCAAGGAGAAAATGGAAGTGACCAACATTTTATGTGTCAGAGTTGCATAAAGCTCTCTGAGAAACCTATATTTCATGATAGGTCAAAACATATTGACATCCGGTGTCACTTCATTAGGGAATTTGTACAACGTGGAGTTGTTCAGTTTCAGTACACTCCAACAGGAGAGTAGGTGGAAGACATCCTCACCAAGGCTCTGGGGAAGACGAAGTTTGTCCACTTCAGAGAAAATATGGGGATGATGAAGAATCCCTTCCAGTAGCAGGAATGGAGGATTCAATATTCATAGGCAGCTGTGGTACAAATGCAGCAAGTGACAGTAGCAATGTCAAAGGCAACAGTATAGGGGGCAGTAATGCAGCAGATGGGGGGAGCAGAATCCTGAGAACAACAACACAGAGGGTGCATCAGAATCAGAGCAGCATGCAATAGACATATTGTTGTAACACCTTCCTCGCTAAGAGGGAGTGTTTATTTTTGTAGCATCCAAAAGTGTTCCAAGTCTCAAACTTTGGAGGGAGGCTTGGACAACAACATTCCAAAGAACCCAGAAATAGTTTGTAGAAATTCCACTCGGTTCAAGACTTATTAAAATAATTAATTATTTTAATGGAGACCATAAGTCCAAACTTAGGGAAATGAAATAATTAAAGGGTATTAATAAGTCAAAGTGTGATTCTTCTAGAAAACACGGATCAAGTCAGGATTTAATCTTAGCCATTGATTAATCTTTTAATCCAGGTCGTTGGTTCTCCAATGGGAATATTATAAAAGAAAGCTTGAGGTTCACTTGGAAGATAAGCTGGGCACACACTCAGTACCCGAAGGAGATCCATTCTGATGTAGAATTTGATCTCAGTGGGAGAGTTGCAGGGCGAGAAGTTGCAGGAGAGAAGGAGGAGGTCAGGGGTGATCGAGATTAGGGTCGGAGAGTAGAAATGGGCCATAAGAGGCATCTTGAGGCTACAGCACAGAGACCCCACATAGATTCACGCAGTCTAGTGCTGGGATTGTGCAGAGACTGACGCAGGGGCTTGCAGGGGCTATTCTGGGTGTCAGAAATTTTTTCGAGTAAGCTGGATATTCAGTCTCAGGTGGTTTAGAATTTATCTGCCGAATATTTTCCCTGTAAAGATATCATTTGCTGAAGAATTAATAAAACCCTCATCTGCTGCACCGGTTTTTCCACATTGGTTTTTTTTGGGGACAATTGTCCAAAAATAACTGTGTACATGTGATTGATTCTTGTGCTTATGTTCTCTACTATTTATTTCTCTGCATATATAATTGTGAATGTTGCAATAGTATTTATTTCGATATTTGCTAGAAGATTTCTAAATAATAACTTATTGAAATAATAATTAGGAGAAATAAATATATCACTGCAACTATTTGTAATTTTCACACTTACTTCTCAGCAACTAAGTTGCAGTGTAGTAGTTAGTAGTGGCAGTGTTATGGGTAGCATGATGCAAAAATTTGAGAGGGAGCTGCAATACAAATGCGGCAGTGTCAGTGGCAGTGACATGGGAATCAGTATAGAGAGAAACAATGCAGTGGATGAAGGGAAGCAGGCCAAGCATCAGCAACACAAAAACCAACATCAAAATCTTGTGGTACATGTGTTACACAGCATTTTGTCACCGTCCCTGCAATCCCTCATCCCGTACATTGGAGGACTATTCCCATGACCTGTGAACAGTAAAATTTCCTGAAAACACCTTGATGGTATCCTTCTGCATAAGGGCAAGAATTTTCCTAAAGAACATTTCCTCTGAAAAACCCTAAAACCCCATGTTTTGGCATTGGCGCGAGTAGCCAGTTTATCCCTCGCACCAATGGGGAAAATACACACTAGTGGGCATGCCATCTGGCGCTCTATCCCTGTGTTGTGCCCATGCCAAGCCTATTAAGGAATGTTTTTTAGCAACAGATGGCAGAATTTTGATTCTAACAACTTTAGAATAAATCTTCAAAAATAATTTGGGTTGTTTGGCTCCGGATCTCCCTGATTAGGAAGTGGTTTTCCAGCCCTCATGGAACCTTCCTAAGAGATAGGACTCTATCCCATGATTATAGGGATCCCAATTTCCCTTCCTCCCTCTATAAAAGCCTGCCCTCTCCATTTGCTAGCTAGATGAACGCCTAGAAGCTGAAATTTTGGGAAGGAAATTATAGCTGAGTGAAAATCAAGAGCAGAGCTAAAGAGAACCCCGTGAGAGAGAGAGTTTTGTCAAATCCCTGATGAGCTTTGTGAGACACGTTCCACTGGAATCCTGTCGGAGGAATATCACGACGTCAGAGCACCGGTTGTTATCTTTCTCTCGTATCTTAATATACATGACTTTGTTATTGGTTCCATGATTATGTTTGTCCATTATATGATGCAATAAATTATTGAAATAATAATTAGGAGAAATAAATCTATCACTGCAACTGTTTGTAATTTTCACACTTACTTCTAAGCAACTGAGTTGCAGTGCAACAGTTAGCAATGGCAGTGCTATGGGCAGCATGATGCAACAATTTGAGAGGGAGTTACAGTAAAAATGCGGCAGTGTCAGTGGCAGTGACATGGGAAGCAATATAGAGAGCAACAGTGCAGTGGATGAAGGGAAGCAAGCCAAGCATCAACAGCACAAAAACCAACATCAAAATCTTTCGGTACATGGTGTGGATGTATTGCTAGAGCACTCTGTGCTAAGAGGGAGTTTTTATATTTTGTGTAGTTGGGGTAGCATCGGGTGTACTCTTGCCCTGAAATTTTGTGGAGGGGCTAAGACACACTTGAACTCCAAAACCCAGAAAGCATTTGGAGAAATTTCAATTGGTGTTCATTTTCAAATAATTAATTATTTTAATGTATTTCCTAAGTCTAAACTTAGGAAAATTAAATAATTGAAGTGAATTAATTAACATATGTGCTAAAATGTTCTAAATGACGCAGATCAAGTAGTCTTTTAATCTCAACGATTGATAAAATTTTTAATCCCGGCTGTTGATGAGATCAATGAAAAAGTATAAGAGAAAGGCTTGAGGGTTAGTTGGAGACACACACAGAGGCAAGAGCTGAGAGACATATATGGAATTCTAGGGTAGGGTTTGCTAAGAATTTCCATAAGATTTTTCTGCAGTGAGGGGTAGTATTGGCTAAGGGGATGATTTGATCTAGGAGCCAAGAGACAGCAAGAGGCAGAGGAGCAGATTTCAAGGATAGAGCAGAGCATCAAGGGTAGTAGCAGCAGCTACACAGTAGTTGTGCAGCACAGAGGCTTCAGTCGTTATGCAGGTGCTACGCAATCCCAGGAAGGGGCAACAATGTAGCTTCAGAGGGCTTCAAAGTTAAGCAGAGGCCTCCAGAGGCAGCGTAAGGACTACGTCACCCACTCTAGGGTTACGCAGTCCCTCTCTGAGAAATGCAAAGGCACATAGAGCCTAGCAGGGCTGACATTGGAGCTTCAGGGGTAGCTCTGGGGTTTCTAAGGACAGATCTGAGCTGAGTCTTGTAAGTTCCATTTGAGGGTGTGGATTGGTTAAAATTTTGGTCTCAAAATAGTAGGTTAGCTGTAGATCTACTTATATTCTCTGTTGGGTGAACCAGATTTGGTGCCCAGATTTGTTGTATTCATAATCTACTTAATAAAATAAACCCTCATATTTGTTGCACTGATTTTCCCACTTTGGATTTTTCCATGGAATTATGTCCAAAAATCAGTGTGTCACTTTGTTTGAATGAGCATAATATTTAGTAAATTATTTTCATGTGTAGGTTGTTATTTGTGTTTAATTCAGTATTTTCTGAATATTATTTCTGAAGATAACTTGTATAACTTAATCAAGTAGGAGAAGTAAATCATGATACTACAGTATAATTTTCACAGATATCACATGTCACTTTATCAAATACTGTGTTCAACGTGGGGCAGTACAACTGCAGTATGTTCCCATAGGAGATCAGGTAGCAAATGTACTCACGAAAGCTCTAAGTAGAGCTAAGTTCATCTAGTTCAAGGAACAAATGGGTATGATATAGAACCCAAATCAGTAGCAAAAATAGATAGATTCTCAGATGTAGCAGCAGCAGATGAGAGGGAGTTGCAATGCAGATGTAGTAGTTAGCAACAATATGCAGGGTCAGCATCAACAACACAGATGTAGCCCAGAATTAGAGTTGCATAGTTGTTGGTAGACAGTGAAGCCAGACATAAGCAACACAGTAGGAGGTGATAAAAAATCATAATGATGCTTCCATAGGTTGCAGCACTTGAGCACATTCCTCGCTAAGAAGGATTGCTTATTTTTGTAGCATCAGATGTGCTCTAGCCTTGAGATTTTGTAGAGGATAAGACACATGCATTCTCCAAGACCCAGAAATAATTTGGGAAAATTCCACCTGGAGATGATTTCATTAAAATAATTAATCATTTTTAATGTGTTCCTAAGTCCAAATTTAGGAAATGTGATTAATTAAATTGTATTAATTAAATCTAGTGAGAATCTTCTAGGTGAAGACGAACATCAAGTCCAAGCTAATCTTAGCCATTGATTATGTTTTAATATTGGTCGTTGATATCTCAACGAGAGATTATAAGAAGGAACTCGAAGGAAACTTGGAGAATACACAAGTGCAGATACTCTATTGCCCAAGTAGATCGATTTTCTCAGTGGCTGAAGTATGGAAAGAGAAAATTGAATCAAAGGGAGAGTTGTAGGTGGGAGAGAGAGGGATCTGCAATTGTCCGAGAGTGCAAGGAAAGTCTGGAAGGAGCAGTGCAGAGGAGGGACGCAGATCACCAGCGCAGAGGCAGTGATGCAAGCACTATGCAGAGGGTGATGCAGTGAGGCTAGCGTAAGGAAGAAAGGTCCTCTTCGAGGTCATAAAAACATTGTGACAGCTATTGCAAAAACATTTTCTCAAGGAGATTTAGGGAGTTCAAGCTAAGGAGAAATCAGGAGGTTTGGAGGAGTGTTTTGTAGGGGTTGGAGGAAAATTTTTTGAAATTTATTTGGCCTCCTACAATAGGATTCTTTCTACGAGGCATTTTTCCAGCCAGTTGGAGCTACATGCACTTCTTGGGGGTCACCGGGGCATGTTGAATTCAACCCAAATGCTTTCTAGGATTTTGTGGGTTTGGTGAGAGGAGGCTAGGATTAATTTTACAGAATTTTCTGAGTACTTCTAAGGGTAGAATTCTGAGTTAAAATCAACAGCCAGCAAAAAAAATTGTTGGAGAGAAAAATTTACCTCTAAACCATTTCCACCACTTGGGTCCATGAGATACTGAGTTTTGTTGTAGCTGGTGTGGAGAGCCTGCATTTAATTTTGCAGAATTTTTGGAGTAGATTTGAGATTTGAAATCTTAAGTCACCTACAGCAACAGCGACAATAATTTACTAGGTCAGTTCAGTTTTTGGTGGAGTCATTCCAACATTTGGTCATCACAATTCCAACCTAGGTTTCGCCTAGCTTGTTGTAGCAAGCCCATGTTCGTCTGATCTCATTTATAGTACTCATATTTATCAAAATTAATACAATGACTCAGAGTTTTTGCCCATATTTTCATGTTCAAATGTGTATGGTTGTTTATTTCTGAATTTAGTATTTGTAGCTAGTTCATTGCTTCTGTTATCTACGATATTTTTCCATTTGGAATATTACAGTTGTATCAAAGACATGATCTTGCCCATTTGTGGGGTAGCCAACTAGTTCATCAGATATTTGGGCACATAAGCGCAGTGTCAGGTTAAACCATATACAACCCATGGCTTAAGGAATATTTAGTATTAAGAAATTCTGGGGTGGAATCTACTGGAACGATGAGAGGTTGGCCAGTTGAGGAAGGTGTCAGACCAAATCCATCCTCATCCTTACAACAAAGACACTAGAGGTGCACAGGCCATAGGGGTGCATCCATCTGTGTGGGGAAATTCGACATAATTAGGGCACCGGATATCCTCTAAAGGAGAAGATAGGACAAGGATAATTAAAGGGTGAGACCAATAGGTTATATATAAGGAGCTTGAGGAGAAGGTTGAGCATGAGCTTGTGGGAATGTTATCATTATGTAATTTTTGATATTGTGAGAGTAAACATAGAAAATAACATCAAAAACACTTTTAAGTATAGAATCTAGCCCTTCTAAACTCAGAGAGGGATCTCTCTGTAAAATTTAGCTTTGTTTTCTATAAATTTTAGGCTAGTTATGACTATGCAATTTTTTGTTTGTTTGTGATTGATTTGATTGATTTGATTGATTTGGTTGATTTGGTTGATTTAATTATTTATACTTCCATTGGGCTATGGAGTCTATAAAACTAACTGGAACTGCATCAAATTTTAAAGGAGTTTCACAGGGAAAGATAGGTGAACTAGTTGGATATTTTTAGAATTTAAAATGACATGGAACAAAATAAAAGAAAGATTCATTAGAAACTAAAGAGAAATTAAGAATTACTTAGTTTTACTTAAAAAGAGAACATAAAAGTTACTTACAACCAGCAAAGGGTGTATATTTCAACAAATCTTGATCGTCACCATTTTTGTAATGTAGTTAAGCTTTAAACAAAGAAAAGTAAATGAAAAAAATGACATATCACATTAATGAAAGAAGAACATCACCAATTTTTCCACCACATGAATCCTGTGAAGAATGTACTTGTATTAATGATCAGTCCATCGACTGGAAAAAGTACAATAGCTTTCAGAAAAATAATGTTCAACAATCAACCTGGAATACTTTGAATTGTGAAATATTTATACAATATTTACAAAACTATTGTCTCAACCGACAAGGTGTATTTAACAATAATCTAAACAAATTATCTACTCTGTTGATTAATAGGCTAGGTGGAAAACTGCATTGAGAGGTGGCTCTCATTTGGAGGAATCTATTGGTCAGCTGGCCTATTTGTTGTTGCTGCACTGGATGATCCTGGAATTGCATCTGGAGTTACAAATTAATCCAGTAATTCACATAATTTATCCCATCTGTCTTCATCCGGAATGGTCAGCTTAGTTACCTTCTTGTAAATCTCATCTACCTCAGTGTATGTTGAAAAATTTAGCTTTACCACGAAAATATGATTTACTTCATGCTAAATGTAAAAATCGTTTCCCACTGCTTCCAGGAACACTCTGCCTGTCATAATGCCCTTTATGTTGGCGAATTTGGAGCTATCTCTGGCCACCTCCTTGAGCTTCTTAATCTAATATTATTGGGTAATTAATTTATCATTAATTACAAATACACTGGGTAATCATTTTTTATTCAATGCTTCAATTCTACTGAAAACCTATTAATTGATATCTCTAGCCCTTGAAATTTTTCTTCTAACTGAGTTATGAGATTCCTTTTTGTTAAAACCTTCTTGACTTCCAAGATGGTTTCAATCATGTCATCAATTCCTAATTCCATCTCATATTTATTCTTTGGATTTAGGAATTCGATGATGTTTCCAGCTTCAGTGGGCTTGTTACCCAACTTATCTTTGATTTATGTAATTTCTTCTATGGATTTCTTTATCAGGTCCTTCTGCTCAAAAATAATTTGGATACATGGAAAAATATCATTCATGGAGTTTAGAATTTCCATCCATATACTTTCCTTGGCTTGGGCCAAGGTCTGGCCAATAATTGACTCTCTTTCTATTTTTTTGTATTCTTTCTAACAACCTTTGGGATTTTTGTGCTTCAGCCAAATGTTAAGCTTTAGTTTTGTTTTTCTGATCTTGCAGATCTTTGACTTGTCCCTGCAGATTCTTTATCTCCTCAGTCTGAATTGACATGTTTTCAAAAACCTGTGTCAATTTCTCAGAAATATCTGTAGATTGGGCTGAAGGTGTTATTGATGTTGCAACTCCTGTAGTGGGGATTGCTGTGAGGGGCACAACATCCATAGGAACCATGGCCACCTTTGAATTCTGCTCTTTCTCCTTAATAATTTTTTCCATCTCTGTCTCCATTTTTCTAATTTGAGCATTTTGCTCCATTATCAATTTCATCATGTCTCCCTTATGTGTCTCGGATTCTTCTATGTCTTTGGTCAGTGTATCTTCAGATGCTGGCAACTTCAACTACTTCCTCAATGATGCAATGTAAGCATTATTCTTCTTAATCAACTCTTCTACAACTTTTACATTTTCTGGATCATATCCCATATTCACAACCAAATATTCCAAATATTTGATCCTGGTGTCCTTGGCCAAAGAAGAGATCTTCTCCATCTTCAGCTGAGACTGAATGTTTGAAAGTGACACCTGAAATTTAGACACAGTCATGGCTGTATTGGTTAAAGTAGAACAAATCATCTCACCAGTTTGTTTGTGCATCTCCATTTGATCAATGGGATGGATGTCCTTGGTGTCAAACTGAAATGATATCTTTTTATAATCTGTTGTTGTTTTGGGATGTGGTATTTGAGCCTCAAGGAAGGCCATATCCATCCTCCCTTTATCTGAATAAAAATCTGATAGGAGTCTACTTTTTGAACTGGAAATTTGCTTCTAGAACTATGTGTAAGTGTTGTTCTTGAGAATTTCATTCTTAAGCTTGATTTCTTTGTATCTATCAAAGATACTTTTCTCCTTTTCTCCCTGAAAAACCTTTGAAGTATGAACTGTATCTTTTTGACCCTGTGATACTGATGACATTGTTGGAGATGTAGCAAATTTTTTGCCTTCTTGAGATGAAGATGGTGTTTCTTTGATAATCATGGCAGCTCCTTGTTCTATATTCTTCCCTAAATCTACTTTAGGACTCATCTTGGTACTCTTTCTATACATGATCTTAAACACTTTACCTGCATTTTCTATCCCTAAAGGTGACTCTTCTTCTCTCTGACTCTTGTATTCTTTCTCTTGAGGGATAGGAGTTTGTGAAGTTGAAGTAGATACCAGCTATACTTCAGCTTCCTACAAAGTATTTTCTGTCCATGTCAATTAGTTTACATATCTTTCAATTTTTGGCCTCTGAGTATGAGTATAGGGAGTGGTTTTGTTTTCCACCCTCAACTTAGAAATTATGCCAAGAGGATCATAAGACCATGTAAAAATCAAGCTGAACTTGATTTATTTAATAAGCTTCTCTGCTTCTTCCCCTGCAGTCTTGTTGTTACAAAAAAAAAGAGCCAAACTGTGTCTTAATTTTGAGTTGGGATTTCTTCTTGGTTGAAAAAAAGTGTATTTCATCTGAGTTAATCACTTGTATTGTGTACTCTAATGAAAATAATCTCATTGCGGGGTATTTGGGTAATTTGTAGGATGGAAATTCACACCCATACACTCTAATTTCAGTATAGTTTTGGTATAGGTACCAATCTCCAGTATTTATTACAAACAAAAGAGCCAACCTGTGTCTTAATTCTGAATTGGGATTTCTTCTTGGCTGAAACAAAGTGTATTTCATATGATTTGATCATCTGTCTTGTGTACTCTAATTCAAATACTCTCATTGGGAGGTATTTGGGTAATTTGTAGGATGGAAATTCACACCCATACACTCTGATTTTAGTATAGTTTTGGTACAGGTACCAATATTTGGTCTTTTCTTGCTCTGTCAGATGTAAAATCTTTTTGATTTCCTCGTCGACCCTCGGTTCTGCTGAATTGGTCAACATGCTCATTGTTGGATGTATGAACTGTTTAATGTACTATTTAAATGTGAATTCCTCTTTATCTTTCATTACTAGGGAAATCCAAAATATTACAAACTGTTGATTCCCTTCCTCATCTAACTTCTGCATTGCAAACTTGAATTTGTCTGCCTGATAATAGATAAAAAAAATAAACCAAAATTGAAGTATACTTGAACACTACTTCACTAGGTAATTTAAGGAGTTTCTCATGAATATTTTCAGCCAATAATTGACTAAAATTAAAAATGATTGAAGGTTTTGAATATGTAGAAAATATTGATAAGAAACCTAGGAGGGGTTCACCTACACATTGATCATAATAATAGCCTAAGAGGCAGGATAACACCAAAAATATTTGTTTGGCCTGATCTGGGAAAAATAGAAGAAGGGTAAGGTGGATTTTTTCTAGGAAATTGGGTTCTTTCAGGCAAGAAGAGGTAAAAAATCTGTGTTCTTTTAGCAAAATCTAGCTTCTGATACAATTCAGTTAAGGCTTCTATTGAAAATGGAGTACTAGTTTCTACAAGAGGGGCCTGCATCATCTGGTCAATGTTTTTAGAGGTAACGGTGAATAGAATTTCACCACTAGGGGCTATGATGGCCCTCTGATTCGAGACATAGCAGGCTTGACATTTTCTGACATACTCAGGTGAGTGAGAGGTTTGGCGTTAAATATAATGGGGGAGATTGGACTCCCAAAATCAAATTTCATTAGTTTTATCTACAAATTTATCCTCGATCCAATAGTAGAGTTTGAATAGATTGAACTCACACTAAGCCTTGAATATTTTGTAATATCGGTCTGCAAGGGGAATATGGTCCGAGTCTATAGAGGGATGGATCAAAGGGTTGACAGACTCTTCCTGGATTTTCTTCTTGGGAGGCATATTATCAATGGAAATTTACAGAAAAAGGAATGACAGACGAATTTTTACCAGGAATGTGTAGGTTTGTTGCAGATAGGGATTGAACTGGGGCTTTCTGTCGTGCTGGATTGAATGCTTGATTGATAGAAGAATAATCGTGGTGCGTGAAAACCTAAAAACCAAAGTGAATTGATGAAGTTTGTAGCAAGAAATATGAAAAATGGTATTGCAAAAGAGTTTTATGGTGTTTTGGGGATTTTTTCGTTGTGGGTGCGAGTTCATTGGATTTCAAATAATTACCCAGGAAAAATTAAATGTGCTAACGGTAATCCCCCCCAAAAATGCATTTATAGGCTAATGGCTATAACCACGCAACGGGATGTGAGTGAAGGGGAGCGCGTGGGTAGGGAAAATGGGAAAGAAGGGTGGTTAGAGATTTTCGGAGGGGGGTCAATGTGGTAAGCGGTATCATGATGGTGGGGTGTGAAATGCTGGGGGCACGCCACGTTGCGTGGGATCGACAGGAGGAAAACTGCCTTTTCGGACATCCCCCAGGCGGTAAAGGCAGGATGGCAAGGGGGGGCCGAAAAGCTTTGTCCGCCATAGATCTGACACTGATGTTGATCAAGCGGTGGGAAAGTGTGTAAGTGTTAACTGCAACCCGACAAACGCCTTTGTCATTTTGCTAACTTCATTTTATAATGGAAACTTTGGATAAAACCATAATGCATTCAAACAGTAGGAAAAAATGAATTTTTCATAATCTTTTGAACTTAGGATAAAACTACATAAATAAGTCTTTTGAAGTGGAATTAATGACATTTTAACCTTTTAATTTCGATTTTTCTTCATTTCTAAGGGTGCATTTAGACTTTCAAACCCTCATTTTACTTCTTTTGAAAATCAAAAAGCCTACTCTATTCTATCCACTTATTTTTCCATTGATTCAACATAAACATTTGAATCAATATTATTTTCTACCTAACTAACATTAGCCAAGGTTAAATAGTTTGGCTAACCTTATTCTCTAATCTAATTAACAAAAATTTAAACTTGTTTAACCATGATTAAGCTGTATGGTTTAAACAATGAGTAAGAATTGTGGCATTTTGAACAAACTGCACACAACCCTCATTTATTTAACAAAATGAAACTATTTATCAAGTAGTGGAATTTAGATTTGCAATACTTTTAGTATTTTTTTTTTTTTTTCCTTTTTTGGGGGTTTTCATCTCTATTTTTTTTATTCTTTCATTGTTTTTATTTTCTTTTCATTTGTCTTTTTATTCTATTTTTTAAATACCCTCTTTTCATTTTCTTATATATATATATATATATATATATATATATATATATATATAATTTGAAAATTGAAATATTATTTATTTACAACATCATATAACTGAAACAAAACATCCAAACACCTTGAGATCCTATAAATTATAGGACCCTAATAGTGGCTCCAGTTGGGGATGGCACTCTCCATGTGAGGTGCCAAGAACCTTTGATCATTAGCCTTGAATGCTCTATTTTAGCAATGTCTACATTTGATTTCTTTTTGTTGTTGTAGTAGTTATGGTGGCACACCAATCAGAAGCTTAGGGCATTCTCTGCGGGCTTTAATTTTTGTCAATAGGTCACCCAATAAAAATAGTAAAGACAACGATATTTACAATGAACTTATCTAAGAAACACCTTTACTCTTGTGAGAAATAATGCTTGAGCATCCTGCCATTCACAGGTCCACCAGAAATATTTGTTCCATCCAAATCTTTGAGAAAAAATGCATTATGACCTTTGAAGGCATAGATGATATATGATCCTTTCCACAGATTATCAAACTTTCCATGCTTGCATTTATCTTCTCTTCTTGAATCCCACTTTAAAACACTGTCACCCAAATTAAAATCATCTGCCTTGGTTCTTATGTCAAATTTTTTTTTGACATTCTCTCAGATAACTCATGTTTTGTTATAGATTTCTTCCCTAGATTGTTGCAGCTAAATGGTTTGATTTATCCTTCTTTGAGTATCATTTGGTTCAACCTGCAACTCTTGAATTATTTTCATAACTAGGACCCCTAGAGAAGATGGGAAAACAACATCCATTCCATAAACCAATTTGTATGGTGACATGCCAATTGATTTCTTTGTAGTAAGCCTATCAGCCCAAAGTTCATTTATCATCTTATTGTGCCATGACTTATTGTTGTCTTCTAACAGCTTTTTGATAATGTTAACCAAACTTTTATTTGAAGATTCAGCTAACCCATTACCTTGAGGGTAATAAGCACTTGAATTTTCTAGAGTGATATGATATTTGCTACATAAATCTACCATTTTCTTTGACTTAAAAGATGTTGCATTATTTGTGATAAGATTACTTGGACATCCAAATCTTGACAGTATATTGGTTTCTAGGAATTTGATAATTACAATATCAGTTGCTTGTCTTGAGGGTGTGGCCTCAATCCATTTGGTGAAATAGTCAATGAATTTGAGGATTCATTTGTGTTGGGCTGAGGATGGTGGATGTATTTCTCCAATGAAATCCAAACCCCACTGTTGGAAAGGGATTTCAACAGATATAGGTTTCAAGGGTAGAGGCAGTAGTTTTCTCTTTCCTTCAAAAATTTGGCACTTGTGGCAGGAGGTAACTTTCTTATGGACATTAGGAAAAAGTGTTGGCCAGTAAAAACCAGCTCTTAGGATCTTGTTAGCAGTTGTTTTCCAATACAAATGTCCACCGCAGTCTCCTTCATGAAATTCCCACATAGTATTTTTTGCATCATTCTTCAACAAACATTTTAGTAAAATTCCACCAGCATATTTCCAATATAGAATGCTATCTAAGATATAACATTTCAATGCCTTTAGCTTAAGAAATCTATCCTTTGTTTTAGTCAAATGAGGAGGAGCTTGTAAATTTAATAATACAAAAATGAGGTCTGCATACCAAGGTGAGGTTATAAAAGCCTCATCTATTTGTGGAGTCTCCTGCTCCTCTTGATCATCTAATGCATCTACAAAATTAATATCCAAGGCATGAAAATTAGACTCAACCATCAATTTGGCTAGTCCCTGTCTGTTAACGAGCTTGGTGGGTTTGATTTCTATGTCATATTCAAGAATAATGGCAATCCACTTACCTATTTTACCATCTGGTCCATTTTGAGTGAGGATATCCTTAACCACATAATTTTGTACTTAAGAAATTATGTGAGAATGGAGAATATATTCTCTAAAATCCTTAATTACTTTTATAAGAGAAAAATACTTGTTTTTCCATTATGTTGTATTTCAATGCTGCATCTCTTAGAGCCTTACTAAAGAATGCAATGGGCTGATCATATCCCTCATTGTTTTTTTTCAAAATAACTGTTGCAGCAGTGTGTTCAGATGCAAATGAAAAGATTATAAAATCCTTTGTAAAGTCAGCGATGATTAAGACTGGTGCATTTGTCAGAGCTTGTTTTACTTGGTCAAATGATTGCCTGGCTTCAATGTTCCATCTTATTTTTGAGTCTCTTTTTAGCATGTTTGTTATGTTTCTGAGGATTTCTTCCAGGTTGGGGATGAATCTTTTTAGGAATTTTATTTTACCAATAAATGATTGAATTTCTTTAATATTTCTAGTATGACTGATTTTCAAGATGGCTTCAATCCCACTGGGATCAATCCTAATACCCTCTTTGGAAATGATATGACCCAGAAGTTTTCCTTTTTCAAGGCCAAAAAGTGTTTTCTTTGGGTTAAGTGAAATTCCAAACTTTCTACATTTCTCAAAAACTATCCTCAAGTGTAACAAATTATCTTCATTAGTTTTGGAATAAACCGTGATGTCAACTAGATATATAACAATAAATCTGCCAATTTCATCAACAAAAGTAATATCCATTTCCCTCTTAAATGTGGCTGCAACATTCATTAACCCAAAAGGCATCTTCACATACATGAAGGTACCCAATGGAATAGTAAAATTTGTCTTATCCTGATCATCAGGGTGAACCAAAACTTGATTGTAACCTAAGAAACCATCTAACAAAGAAATCCTACTAGAGCCAACTAAATTTTGTAAAATTTGGTCCATCTTAGATAAAGGTGTTGGGAATCATGATTTTTATTAGACCAAAACCTACAGGTGTTACTCAATGATCGCATCACCAGAGATAAGGATCCATGAGAGGCGTTTAGTCCATATCGCGAAACACACAGGGAGCATTGGTTTATCTAATGTCCAACATTATCCCCCCCAATGCGAGTTGGGTGTGTATCAAACTTGTAACCTATGCTCTGATACCATTTGTTGGGAATCACAATTTCCGTTAGACCAAAATCTGCAGGTGTTAGTCAACGATCACATCGCCAGAGATAAGGATCCATGAGAGATGGTTAATCCATGTCGCGAAACACACGGGGAGTGTTGGTTTATCCAATGTCCAATAAAAGGGTAATTTTCTTTTAGTGAGACTTTATTGAGGTTTCTAAAATCTATACACAGTATGATTTCACCTATTTTCTTCCTTGTTGGTACTTTATTTGAAACCCACTTAAGTACCCAAGAGGAAATATGATCTTATCATCATACATTTTCTTGATTTCTTTCTCAATTAAAGGCATCAGTACTGGGTTTATTCTTCAGAGTTTTTGTTTAAAGGGTTTATGATCTTCTTTAATGGGAATTTTTTGTTGTATTATGTTGATGTCATAATGCTTTAGGTCTTCATAACTCCAGGCAAACACATCAGTGAATTATTTTATTAGAGAAATGTATTTCTGCTTTTCAGCAGGTGGTAATGATTCAGACAATTTTATCATTTTTGGATCTTTTTCACTATCTATGTTGCATTCTTCTACATCTGCTCATGTGGGCTCAACCTTGGGTTTCTTAGCTACATCATCAAAGTCAAAAAACTCTTATAATGGAACCAATCCTCTAGGTAAAACATTATCCTTTAATTGAAGTATTTCTACTTCCTCTATTTCATGATCTATTTCAAGAAATTCTACTTTATTTACATGATTGTTGTCTAACTATTTCTCTAAATAAGAATGTACAACTACATTATCTTCTAAATCACACTCTACATCTATATTATCTTCTTCAAACTCATATTTAGATTGCAGAAAAATTTCTGTCTGTTTATCATTGCCAAAGACATGCCAATATCTAACATTGTCTGGGATAGTTGGCCTGTGTTTCACTTCAACTATGTATTGACGATTGGGATGGGGCATTTTACAGGTATTGGCAGAAAAGGTAAGACTATCAGCAAGAATATTTTGATTTATAGGGATCACAGAAAGGTCATATTCCACAAAACACTCAAAAAAATCTAGCACAACATTTTTGTATGCTCTTAATATAGGGTTTTTTGCAGAGTATTCTCCTTTTATCTATTTTATTATTAGCTTAGAATCCCCATGAATGGAAATTATTTTGGCACCAATTTTTTTCAGTAACTGTAATCCTAGTATTAATTCTTCATACTCAACTATATTATTAGTGCACTGGAAGTTAATTTTGTATGAATTTCCTTCGGCATGATTAGTTCCTGAATTTGAAACCCACACTCTTGCTGCAGAGCCCTCTTTGCTACAAGCTCCATCAAATTCCATGTTCCAAAGAGGTTCAATTTGAGTGTCATGTTCCACTATTTTTGTTTAGTTTTCATATATTTCACATATATCAATTTCTGAGTTAGCAACCTGAGTGTTGATGTCCCCATCATTATAGAGAATGAATGAGTCTAGGTTTGAATGGACAGAGTAAAGAGGATAGTTGTGTGGCTTATATTGGCTACTTACCATGAATTTCATCAAGGTCTCCCTATACAATCTCCTTTGCTAACCAAAAACTGGTATGGTAGCAAATTCCATATCCATCCTTTCTACTTAACTCCCCATGAGCATGACAACAACATGCCATACTTAGGGGGTATATCTGCAACCACTATATCCATAACCAAACTTTGGCTAGAATTTTTGCCAAATTAACACACAGATCTTTGATAAGACCTAAGAATCTCACTTTGCTAGAACCAAAGGAGTATAAATCCTTGTATGGTCTAGTAATTTCAAGTCCTAATTTCTCCATTACATACTTAGGTATCAAGTTATGTGAAGCACCTGAATCTAGCATGGCATTATGAAAAATTTTGTCGTGAACATTTAGGATAACATAGAAAGGAGGCACATCACCTTCCTGAGGCTTTCCATCTACTTCTGGTCCAAATAATATTTCAAGTTAGACATCATTCAAATTGACCATATCTTTGTTTTCCCCTATATTAAGGGCTTTCATTACCTGAGATCTGTACACATTTTTGTTCATCGGCTATGTTAGAGGAATGGGTGTTTTGAGTTTTGCAAACTCATTTTCAACATTGAAGGATGTCTGAACTTTACTCATGTTTAGGAAATCTAATTTATCAGCAATATATTTTGGGACATGCTATTTTTTCTTACAATGGTTGGAATATCTGTCTGAGTTTTTTTTGAAGTAGTGTCAACTATCTTTTTAGTAGGATTTTCTACTATTATTTTACCTAAAGCTTCAGCAGTAAGTAGTGTCAACTATCTTTTTAGTAGGATTTTCTACTTTTATTTTACCTGAAGCTTCAGCAGTTTTCTTGACAGGAGTATCTATGATTTTCTTAACAGTAGTATCATAGGTTTTCTTAGCAGGGATATCAAAAGTTTTCTTGCTAGGGGTATCTAAGGTTTTCTTACTCCTAAGGTTTTATTGTTTGTGAACTTACATGATAGCATTCTCAAAACCCTGTTTATAATCATCTGATTCCTCATAATCAAGTTATGTTTGAGACGATTGAAAAAATTTCTTGTTCTTCTTGAGTAAGAAATATTGTCTCATCATCATTTATTCCCATCAAATTTATTTGATTGTCCTCTACCTCTTCAACTATTTCACCTTCTTCATCAGCATAATTCTCCTAGAAAGGAGGTCTGATTTGCTGGTTTGGTCCCTTTTGTTCCCTTTGTTTAATTTGTGGTGGATTTCTTCTAACATTTTGGTTTCGGTTTGTGGACCAGGTTTATTTTCTCTTGGGGGGATTCTATCTATCATACTGATTCTCTGCATCATTCTCTCCACTCTTCTAACCAAATAATCTATTAGCACCAGAAGAAGATTTTGATAGTTCTTCTTTCATTTTCACTCTCCTTTCTATTCTCATCCTAGCTCTTTTAGCTAAAAAATTGGCTTCTACACTCACTGCATCTCTTTTCATTTCTTCTAAAGTTGCAGAGTTTCTCTCTCTTAGCTGATAAGACATGTCTACCTCAAAGCCATCAAGGAATTTTATTAAGGCTAATCCTTGAGGAGGTTTAATGTTTGTAGGAATTGAATTATAAACACTATTGAATTTGGTGCAATAATCCTAGACACTTTCCCCAGGTGCCCTCTTAATACTTTCATATTCTGATAGAATTTGAAGAGGGTTATGTTCAACTTCCCATCTATTAAGGAATGAATGATGAAATTCAAGGAGATCACTAATGCTAGTAGGTGGCAAGGCTTTGAACCATTTTCTAACTTCTCCAGTAAGACTTTGAGCAAACAATATCATCTTAACATTTTCTTCATCCACTTCTTGAAGATCAAAACTATCATTCATCCTATCAACATGTTGTTGAGAAGTTATGGGTCCATTACCATCAAAATGGGCTATCCTAGTCTGATAATCCTGTGGCATATTTGCTAAAGAATCCTGGAGAACCAATGGAGCATATCTTGCTGCCATGATGGGTATATGAGGATGGATAATATGTGGATTGATTAAAGGTGGAGGTTGGGATGAAGATGGAGTTTGAGTTGCTTGGTGAGAAACTATAGGAGTGGTAGTGGACACTATAGAAGGAGTGGGACTGGATGATCTTGGATGAAATGACTAAGATGAACTGGATGAAACTGCAAAATTTAAGGCAGAAAGTTCAACAAATTGTTGGATGTATGCCTCATGGATAGATAGGTCAAGGCCTGATACTAAATCCTATAATTTATCAAATTCTTGAAGGATTTGAAGACCAGGATTAGGTTGGGCAGAATGTCCTTCAAATGAATGACGTTGTAAGGTAGACTGATCTAGCATAGTTTGGTCCACCCAATTTTATGAATTATTTCTAAACAAGCTATACTAAAAAGGCAAACCAATATCAATATCCTGTAAAGTGACAAAGTTATTTGGAAGAGAATCTTCCCTAGGGGGAGGACTGCTACTTCCTTGACTTTGAGCTAAACTTCTCCTCCTCAAAATTTTTTTGGGATCATCAACAATATTGGCAGGTTTAGGATCAGGATGAGATCTAGTATAAGCTCTTTTTAGACCCAGAATTAAAGTCTAAAACACACACACACTATTATTTACAAAAGTAAAAGGTAAAAAATCTCTGAAATATTCCTAAAATACACTTATTTTAACCAGGGAAATAAATTCACAGAAAATCACAATATTTTTGTTTGTCCCCTGTATCGTCGCCACTATGTTATCGTTCTGTAATTTTTGAGATTGTGAGAGTAAACACAAAAAATAACATCAAAACCACTTTTAAGTCTAGAAGCTAGCCCTTCTAAACTCAGAGAGGGATCTCTCTGTAGAATTTAGCTTTGTTTTATGTAAATTTTAGGCTAGTTATGACTGTGCAATTGTTTGTTTGTTTGTGATTGATTTGATTTATTTTGTTGATTGAATGCTTTATACTTCCATTAGGCTATGGAGTCTATAAAACTAACTGGATCTACATCAAATTTTAAAGGAGTTTCACAGGGCAAGATAGGTGAACTATTTGGATCTTTTTAGAATTTAAAATAATATGGAATAGAAGATAAGAAAGTTTCAGTAGAAACTAAAGAGAAATTAAGAATTCCTTTGTTTGACTTCATAACAAAACATAAAAATTACTTACAGCCAAAACAGGGTGTATATTTCAACAAATCTTGATCATCACCGTTTCTGTAATGTATTAAACTTTAAAGAAAGAACAGTAAAGGAAAACAATGAAATATCACATAAAAAAAAGAAGCACATCACCAATTTTCCCACCACATGAACCCTATGAAGTATTTCCTTGAATTAGTGATCAGTCCATCGACTAGAAAAAGTACAATAGCTTTCAGAAAATAATGTTCAAAACTCAACCTGGAATACTTCGAATTGTGAAGCATTTATACAATATTTACAAAACTCATGTCTCAATCAGCAAGGTATATTTAGCAATAATCTAAACAAATTATCTACTCTACAGACTAATAGGCTAGGTGGAAAACTACATTGAGAGGTGGCCCTAACTTCGAGGAATTTGTTGGTGAGCTGGCCTGTTTGTTGTTGCTGCACTGATGGATCCTGTAACTTCATTTGGAGTTACCAATTAATCTAGTAATTCACATAATTTATCCCATCTGTCTTCATCTAGAATGGTAAGCTTACTTACCTTCCTGTAAATCTAATCTACCTCAGTGTATTTTGAAAAAGTTGGATTTACCAGAAAGATATGATTTACTTCATGCTGAATGTAAAAACTATTTCCCATTGCTTCCAGGATGTTCTTCCTATCATACTTCCCTTTATTCGCGAATTTGGAGTTTTCTCTGGCCACCTCCTTCAACTTCTTAATGTAATCTTCTTGGGTAATTAATTTATCATGAATTACAAATACATTGGGCAATTGTTTTTTATTCAATGCTTCAATTCTGCTGAAAAACATGTTAACTGATATCTCCAACCCTTGACACTTTTCTTCTCACTGAGTTATGATATTCATTTTTGCTAAAACCTTCTTGACTTCCAAGATGGTTTCAGTCCTGTCATCAATTCCTAAGTCCTCCATCTCATATTTATTCTTTGAATTTAGGAATTTGATGATGTTGGCAGCTTCAGTGGGCTTGTTACCCAACTTCTATTTGATTTATGTAATTGCTTATGTGGCTTTATTTATCAGGCCCTTCCACTCAAAAATAATTTGGATACATGGCCAAATCTCATTCATGGAATTTAGAATGTCCATCCATATAATTTCCTTATCTTGGGCGAAGGTCTGGCCAATAGTTGACTCTCTTTCTATTTTTTGTATTCTTTCTAACAACCTTTACGATTTCTATGCTTTAGCCAAATGTGAAGCTTCACTTCTAGTTTTATGATCTTGCAGAGATTTGACTTGCCCCTGCATCTTCTTTATCTTCTCAGTCTGAATTTCCATGTTTTCAATAGCCTTTGTCATTTTCTCAGCAACATCTACAGATTGGGTTGAAGGTGTTGTTGATGTTGCAGCTCTTGTAGTGGGGATTGTTGTGAGGGGCACAACATACAGAGGAACCATGGCAACCTTTGAATTATGCTCTTTCTCTTTAATCATTTTTTCCATCTATGTCTCTATTTGTATAATTTGAGAATTTTTATCCATTATCAATTTCATCATGTCTCCCTTTTGTGTCTCATATTCTTCTATGTCTTTGGTCAGTGAATCTTCAGTTGCTGGAAACTTCAGTTGTTTTCTCATTGCTGCAATGTCAACATTCTTCTTCTTAATTAACTCTTCTACAAATTTTACATTTTCTGGATCATAGCCCATCTTCACAACCAAATCTTCCAAATATTTGATCCTGGTGTCCTTGGCCAGAGAAGAGAGCTTCTCCATCTTCAGATGAGACTAAATGTTTGAAAGTGACACCTGCAATTTACACACGGTCATGCTTGTATTGGTTAGAGTAGAACAAATCATCTCACCATTTTGTTTGTGCATCTTCATTTGATCAATGGGATGGATGTCCTTGGTGTCAAACTCAAATGTTGTTTTTTTATAATCTGTTGTTGTTTTGGGCTATGGAATTTGAGCCTCAAGGAAGGCCATCTGCATCCTCCCTTTCTCTGAATCAAAATCTGATAGGAGTCTACTCTGTGAACTAGAATTATTCTTCTAGAACTGTTTGTAAGTGTTGTTCTTGAGAATTTCATTATTAAGCTTGATTTCTCTGTATCTATCAAAGATACTCTTCTCCTTTTCTCCCTGAACAACCTTTGAAGTCTAAACTGTATCTTGTTGAACCTGTGATACTGGTGAAACTGTTGGAGATGCAGAAAATTTGTTGCCTGATTGAGATGAAGATGGTGATAATCATGGCAGTTCCTTGTTCTAGATTCTTCTCTAAATCTACTTTAGGACTCATCTTTGTCCTCTTTTTGTACATGATCTTAAACTCTTTACCTTCACTTTCTATCACTGAAGGTGACTTTTCTTCTCTCTGCCTCTTGCCTACTTTCTCCCGAGGAATAGGATTCTATGAAGTTGAAGTAGATATGAGCTGTTCTTCAACTTCCTGCAAATTATTTTCTGTCCAAGTCAATTGGTTTACATATCTTTGAATTTCTTGCCTCTAAGTATGAGTATAGGGAGTGGTTTTGTTTTCCACCCTTAGCTTATAAATTATCCCCAGAGGATTGTAGGACCATGTAAAACTAAATCTGAACTTAATTTCTTTAAGAAGCTTGTCTGCCTCTTCTCCCATAGTCCTGTTATTAAAAAAAAAAAAATCCAACCTGTTTCTTAATTCTGAAGTGGGATTTCTTCTTGGTGAAAAAAAAGTGTATTTCCTCTGGGTTGATCATCTGTCTTGTGTACTCTAATGAAAATACTCTCATTGGGAGGTATTTGCGTAATTTTTAGGGTGGGAATTCACACCCATACTCTTTGATTTCTGTATACTTTTGGTACAGGTACCAATCTCTGGTCTTTGCTTTCTCTATCATATGTAAAATATTTTTTATTTCCTCACAGGTCCTATGCTCTGCTGAACTGGTCAATATGCTCATTACTATATGTATGAACTTCTCAAATTATTGTTTAAATGTGAATTCCTCTTGATCTTTCATTACTAGGGAAGTCCAAAATATTAAAAATTGTTGATTCCCATCGTCATCCAACTTCTGCATTTAAAACTTGAATCTGTCTGCCTAATAATAGATAAAAAAATAAACTAAAATTGAAGTATACTTGAACACTCCTTCAATTGGTAACTTAAGGAGTTGTTCATGGATACTGTTAGCCAAGAACTGACTGAAATTAAAAATGATTGAAGGTTTTGAATCTGTAGAAAATATTGATAAGAAACCTAAGAGGGGTTCATCTAACCATTGATCAAAATAATAGCCTAAGAAGTAGGATAGCACAGGAATTATTTGCTTGGCCTGATCTGGGAAAATTTTAGAAGGGCAAGGTGGAATTTTTCTAGTCAATTTGGTGTTTTGAGGCAAGAAGAGGTAAAAAATCTGTGCTCTTTTAGCAAAATCTAGCTTCTCATACAATTCAGTTAAGGCTTCTATTGAAAATGGAATATTTGTTTCTACAAGAGGGGCCTGCATCATCTGGTCAATATTTTTAGAGGTAATGGTGAATAGAATTTTACCACTAGGGGCTATGATGGCCCTCTGTTTCGGGACATAGCAGGCTTAACATTTTCTAACAAAGTCTGGGGAAAAATATAATGGGGGAGATTGGACTCCTAGAGTCCAATTTCATCAGTTTTATCTATGAATTTATCCTCGAGCCAATAGTATATTTCGAATAGATTGAACTCACACTGAGTCTCAGAGATTTTGTAATCTCGATCTGCAAGGGGAATATGGTCCAGGTCTACAAAGTGATGGATTAGAGGTTTGATAGACTCTTCCTGGTTTTTCTTCTTGGGAGGCACACCGTCAATGGAAATTTACAGAAAAAGGAATGAAAGATGAATGTTTAACAAGAATGTGCATGTTTGTCACAGAAATGAAATTGAATTGGGGGTTTCTGTCATGTTAGATAGAATGCTTGATCGATGGAAGAATAACTTTGGCATGTGAAAACCTAAAAATCAAAGTGAATTGATGAATTTTGCAGCAAGAAAGATGAAAAATGGTATTGCAACAAATTTTTATGGTGTTTTGGAGATTTTTCCATTGCGGGCACGGGTTCATTGGATTTCAAATGGTTACTCCAGAAAAATTAAATGTGCTAACAGTTATCCCCCAGTAAATGCATTGATTGGCTAACGGCTATAGCCACGCAGCGGGATGTGAGTGGAGGGGAGTGCGTAGGTAGGGAAAGCTGGAAAGGAGGGTGGTCAGGAGTTTTTGGAGGGGGGTCAGAGTGGTAATTAGTATCATGACGAGGGTGCGAAATGTTGGGGTGCGCCACGTCACGCGGGAATGGAGGGAGGAAAACCGCCTTTTCAGACCTCCCCCCGGTAGTAAAGGCAGGATCGAAAGGGGGGCCCAAAAAGCTTTGTCCGTCGTAGATCTAGCGTTGATGTTGATCGAGCGGTTGGAAAGTGCGCTAGTGTTAACTGCAACCTGACAAACACCTTTTTTGTTTTGCTGGCTTCATTTTATAAAGGAAACTTTGGATAAAACCATAATGCATTCAAACATTAGGCAAAAGCGCATTTTGCATAATCTTTTCGAACTTAGGATAAAACTGCACAAATAAGCCTTTTGAAGTGGAACTAATGACATTTCACCCTTTTAATTTCAATTTTTCACCTAATCCTAAGACTAATATTTCTCTTCATTTCTAAGGGTACATTTAGACTTGCAAAACCTCATTGTACTTTTGAAACACAAAAATCTTACTCTATTCTATCCACTTATTTCTCCATCGATTCAGGTTAAGCATTTGAATCAATATTATTTTCTACCTAACTAACATTAGCCAAGGTTAAACAGTTTGTCTAACCTTATTCTCTAGTCTAATTAAAAAAAATTTAAACTTTTTTAACAATGATTAAGTTGTATGATTTAAACAATGAGTAAGAATTCTGGAATTTTGAACAAGTTGCACACAACCTTCATTTTTTTTAACAGAATGAAACTATTTATCAAGTAGTGGCATTTAGATTTTCAATACTTTCAGTATTATTTCTTTTTTGTTTCGCTTTTGTGGGTTTCTCATCTCTATTTTTTTTATTCTTTCACTATTTTTCTTTTCATTTCATTTGTATTTTTATTCTATTTTGTAAACACCCTCTTTTCATTTTCTTTTATATATATATATTTTGGAAATAATTTGCAAATTGAAATATTATTTACAACATCATAGAGCTAAGATAAAATATCCAATCACCTTGAGATCTTATAAATTATAGGACCCTAACAGGGCACACAAGAGTGTGAGG
This sequence comes from Pinus albicaulis, assembly GCA_034641835.2. Classification (NCBI taxonomy): domain Eukaryota; kingdom Viridiplantae; phylum Streptophyta; class Pinopsida; order Pinales; family Pinaceae; genus Pinus; species Pinus albicaulis. The sequence goes on along the minus strand of JAXQQM020080670.1, from coordinate 27,457 downwards.
AGTGTGTTGATGTGTCCAGTATGACACATGAGTCACCTTGGAGTCAACCATCAATGAGGAGCAGTGAAGTGCATCGACAACCAACAGAGTTGTTGTACTTTCAGACAATAGTACCCTTTAGGCATACATTGATGGGGCTTGCAGGATTGTTGGGACGCCTCTGCATGCTTGTGAGAGAGTGTTCGCGTTACCTAGGAATATTACATGGATTGGCCAGGCTAGTGGAATGAGGCGACATAACTTGCGCAGGGTACAACATTTACAGGATGGAGGAGTTGTTTCGTATATGGTTGTTTACGCATTTGATCCCTCTCTCGGGGTTGGATGGCGAGAGATATTGAGTTGGTATCTAGTGGATCTAGCTAGGTGGTTAGATGCATCCATGGCCACAATTCATCATAGGTTATGGATTACCAGAGTGGCTTTAGGGCCAATATGTTGTTGGGATCCAGGTGGGATTCTCCATCACATTGTGGAGTCAGTAGGTGATGGTAGTAGCTACGTGATGGACACGGTGGTTGGGCGCACACACTTTTTCATATCCCCTTCAGATTTCTTGACAACACTAGTGATGGGATGGATTGACAGGGGAGCAGCAAGATTTCATGAGTTTTCATGACATGTTGGGCGTAGATGGGATTGTAGGATTATTAGCAGACTCTAGAAGGAGTTGGTAGGAGGAGGTGGCATCGATGGGCCACTAGACAGGGTATTGTATGGAGACGATGCTCTGTCACTGGTATATTAGACACAGGAGCTACTGAGGATAGGCTCAGTAGTGTCATTGTTAATTTTAGTTAATGATGGTATGTTCTATGCCTAGAGCAATTTACTTCAATATTTCTTAGTAGCCCAATTCAATTTCATGTTTAGCAATCACATTAAAATTGACATTAAATGTTGATAGAACATAAATAAATAACCAGAAGACAAGCCAAGAAAAGAGAAGAAAAAAATTTGGAGGATGCCAAGGAAAAACCCCAATGCGGGGAAAACCCTTTGATCAAATCTTCTTATTATTCTTCAAATTCAGCAGAGATAAAGTATAATTTTCAGCAGTCAACAGGATGCCCTAGCCAACAAAGTCAACGCTAGTCAAACCAAAAAAATGTCTCCCCATGGATCTTGGTCAAAGACAGTCAAACTCAGCCTCATGAAACAGTAAAAGTAAACCCAAAATTGTCTACAACTTCTCAGTCAAACCTGGTCAACGCAGCAGTCAAACAACCCAAAATTTCTCGATTTTGTGCCTTCAGCTGCGGTCTCTCAAACTCAGAATCTGTCCCAAAAATTTAATTCAAACAATGTGAGTTGACCCAAGGTCAATGTTAGTCAACGTTGTAATAGAAATCCTTAAACAATCTGAAATCTTCGGTTATCCTTTCACACGTGCAAAGGAGAGAGAATGTCTCCTAAGGCTTGTAAGAACCAATCAAAAGGAGAGAGAATGTGTGAGGATTTGATGTCCAAAATTAATTTTTAGTCTATCCTATTTATATCCATCAATGAGGGTGTGTGACACATCTTTTGGGGCTCATGAGCCTACATTACAATTCTGGCCAGCCTTGAAAAATTACACATGTGAGAAAAATAAATTCAAAATCCAAATTTTGCTCATCCAAGCAAGATGATATTTAGATCAATCTTGCACCTCTTCGAAAGAGGAATCCAACAAAAATATAATATCCATCATATGAGTAGTGCAAAATGGAGTTTGACCATAGTTTCCAAATTTAACACTCCCTCTCAACTAGGGAGAACTACACCTGTCCTTCCATCAGACAACTTGTGCAATCCTTTCATCCAGTACCATCATGTACTATCATATATCATCCTGCCATTCTTTTTCGTCCTGTTGTCTCTATACTTTTATGGCTCTGCTCTACTGTAGAAGAAATAATGAAGAATATTGTATCGAGAGTGAGTCACAAAGACCTTGCCACTCGCCATTGACCCAAAGTCAATTTAGAGGTAAAAACCACAAGCAGACTTGATCCCAGATCAAGTTGTTTGACACAACCCATCCTAGACATAGAGAGTATGGAAATACATGATGCGTCCATCGGTAATGCTATGGTCTCTATCCTCATTTCCCAACTCATTGGCCAGATGAGAGGTATTTCCCATGAGTCTCGGACTACATGGGTAGGATGTATATGGGGCATAGATCAAGAGAGGGTGAACCAACTCAATATCATAATGGTCGGGAAATAGCACACCAACAAGGTAAAGCAAACCTATCCCCGTGGTTTCATATAGCTCCAAGAAGCTATCCCCAAGCCCCTCGAATCTCCTAGAGCTCAAAGTACAACTCAAGAGGGACCCTCATAAAAGGGTTTGTCCACTATTCCAAGCTTCTCACGGAAGGTTAAGAATTTGATTTTTCCTAGGGGCTTCGTGAGAATATCTGTGACCTACTCATCAGTTCCAATGTGATGGAGCCTTACGCCACCTTGTTGTACCATATCCATTCTATTCACTTTTTGGAATTTCACTTAACCCCAAGTACCACTCCAAGCATATTGATATCAAGTAGGGGCTATGATGGCCCTCTATTTCGGGACATAGCAGGCTTGAAATTTTCTAACAAAGTTTGGGGAAAAATATAATGGGGGAGATTGGACTCCTAGAGTCCAATTTCATCAGTTTTATCTATGAATTTATCCTCGAGCCAATAGTATATTTCGAATAGATTGAACTCACACTAAGTCTCGGAGATTTTGTAATCTCGGTCTGCAAGGGGAATATGGTCCAGGTCTACAGAGTGATGGATTAGAGGGTTGATATACTCTTCCTGGTTTTTCTTCTTGGGAGGCATACCGTCAATGGAAATTTACAGAAAAAGGAATGAAAGATGAATGTTTAACATGAATGTGCAGGTTTGTCGCAGACAAGAATTGAATTGGGGATTTCTGTCGTGTTGGATAGAATGCTTAATTGATGGAAGAATAGCTTTGGCATGTGAAAACCTGAAAATCAAAGTGAATTGATGAATTTTGCAGCAAGAAAGATGAAAAATGGTATTGCAACAAAGTTTTATGGTGTTTTGGAAATTTTTCCATTGCGGGCGCGGGTTCATTGGATTTCAAATGGTTACCCCAGAAAAATTAAATGTGTTAACAGTTATCCCCCAGTAAATGCGTTGATTGGCTAATGGCTATAGCCATGCAGCGGGATGTGAGTGGAGGGGAGTGCGTAGGTAGGGAAAGCGGGAAAGGAGGGTGGTCAGGAGTTTTTGGAGGGGGGTCAGAGTAGTAAGTAGTATCATGACGAGGGTGCGAAATGTTGCGGTGTGCCACATCGCGCGGGAATTGAGGGAGGAAAATCGCCTTTTCAGACCTCCCCCCAGTAGTAAAGGCAGGATGGAAATGGGGGGCCAAAAAGCTTTGTCCGTCGTAGATCTAGCGTTGATGTTGATCGAGCAGTTGGAAAGTGCGCTAGTTTTAACTCCAACCTGACAAACACCTTTGTCGTTTTGCTGGCTTCATTTTATAAAGGAAACTTTGGATAAAACCATAATGCATTCAAACATTAGGCAAAAGCGCATTTTTCATAATCTTTTCGAACTTAGGATAAAACTGCACAAATAAGCCTTTTGAAGTGGAATTAATGACATTTCACCCTTTTAATTTCAATTTTTCACCTAATCCTAAGACTAATATTTCTCTTCATTTCTAAGGGTACATTTAGACTTGCAAAACCTCATTGTACTTTTGAAACACAAAAAGCTTACTCTATTCTATCCACTTATTTCTCCATCGATTCAAGTTAAGCATTTGAATCAATATTATTTTCTACCCAGCTAACATTAGCCAAGGTTAAACAGTTTGTCTAACCTTATTCTCTAGTCTAATTAACAAAAATTTAAACTTGTTTAACCATGATTAAGTTGTCTGATTTAAACAATGAGTAAGAATTCTGGAATTTTGAACAAGTTGCACACAACCTTCATTTTATTTAACAGAATGAAACTATTTATCAAGTAGTGGCATTTAGATTTTCAATACTTTCAGTATTATTTCTTTTTTGTTTTTCTTTTGTGGGTTTCTCATCTCTATTTTTTTTATTCTTTCACTATTTTTCTTTTCTTTTCATTTGTATTTTTATTCTATTTTTTAAACACCCTCTTTTCATTTTCTTTTATATATTTTTTTTTGGAAATAATTTGCAAATTGAAATATTATTTACAACATCATATAGCTAAGATAAAATATCCAATCACCTTGAGATCTTATAAATTATAGGACCCTAACAAGGCACACAAGAGTGTGAGGAGTGTGTTGATGTGACCAGTATGACACAAGAGTCACCTTGGAGTCAGCCATCAATGAGGAGCAGTGAAGTGCATCGAAAACCAACAGAGTTGTTGTACTTTCAGACAATAGTACCCTTTAGGCATACATTTATGGGGCTTGCAGGCTTGTTAGGATGCCTCTGCATGCTTGTGAGAGAGTGTTTGCGTTACTTAGGAAGATTACATGGATTGGCCAGGCTAGTGGGATGAGGCGACACAACTTGCGCAGGGTGCAACATTTACAGGATGGAGGAGTTGTTCCATATATGGTTGTTTACGCATTTGATCCCTCTCTTGGGGTTGGATGGCGAGAGATATCGAGTTGGTATCTAGTGGATCTAGCTAGGTGGTTAGATACATCCATTGCCACAATTCATCATAGGTTATGGATTACCAGAGTGGCTTTAGGGCCAAGATGTTGTTGGGATCCAGGTGGGATTCTCCATCACATTGTGGAGTCAGTAGGTGATGGTAGTAGCTACGTGATGGACACGGTGGTTGGGTGCACACACCTTTTCATATCCCCTTCAGATTTCTTGACAACACTAGTGATGGGATGGATTGACAGGGGAGCAGAAAGATTTCATGAGTTGTCATGACATGTTGGGCGTAGATGGGATTGCAGGATTATTAGCAGACTCTAGAAGGAGTTGGTAGGAGGAGGTGGCATCGATGGGCCACTAGACAAGGTATTGTATGGAGACGATGCTCTGTCACTGGTATATTAGACATAGGAGCTACTGAGGATAGGCTCAGTAGTGTCATTGTTAATTTTAGTTAATGATGGTATGTTCTATGCTTAGAGAAATTTACTTCAATATTTCTTAGTAGCCCAATTCAATTTCATGTTTAGAAATCACATTAACATTGATATTAAATGTTGATAGAACATAAATAAATAACCAGAAGACAAGCCAAGAAAAGAGAACAAAATAATTTGGAGGATGCCAGGGAAAAACTCCAATGCAGGGAAAACCCTTTGATCAAATCTTCTTATTATTCTTCAAATTCAGCAGAGAGAAAGTATAATTTTCAGCAGTCAACAGGATGCCCTAGCCAGCAAAGTCAACGCTAGTCAAACCAAAAAAATGTCTCCCCATGGATCTTGGTCAAAGACATTCAAACTCAGCCTCATGAAACAGTCAAATTCAACCCAAAATTGTCCGCAACTTCTCAGTCAAACCTGGTCAACGCGGCAGTCAAACAACCCAAAATTTCTCGATTTTGTGCCTTCAGCTGCGGTCTCTCAAACTCAGAATCTGTCCCAAAAATTTAATTCAAAAAATGTGAGTTGACCCAAGGTCAATGTTAGTCAACGTTGTAATAGAAATCCTTAAACAGTCTGAAATCTTCGGTTATCCTTTCACACGTGCAGAGGAGAGAGAATGTCTCCTAAGTCTTGTACGAACCAATCAAAAGGAGAGAGAATGTGTGAGGATTTGATGTCCAAAATTAATTTTTATTGTATCCTATTTATATCCATCAATGAGGGTGTGTGACACATCTTTTGGGGCTTGTGAGCCTACATTACAATTCTAGCCAGCCTTGAAAAATTGCACATGTGAGAAAAATAAATTCAAAATCCAAATTTTTCTCATCCAAACAAGATTATATTTAGATCAATCTTGCACCTCTTCGAAAGAGGAATCCAACAAAAATATCATCTCCATCATATGAGTAGTGCAAAAAGGAGTTTGACCCTAGTTTCCAAATTTAACACTCCCTCTCAACTAGGGAGAACTCCACCTATCCTTCCATCAGACAACTTGTGCAATCCTTTCATCCAGTACCATCATGTACTATCATATATCATCCTGCCATCCCTTTTCATCCTATTGTATCTGTACTTTTACGGCTTTGCTCTACTGTAGAAGAAATAATGAAGAATATTGTATCGAGAGTGAGTCACAAAGACCTTGCCACTCGCCATTGACCTAAAGTCAATTTAGAGGTAAAAACCACAATCAGACTTGATCCTAGATCAAGTTGTTTGACACAACCCATCCTAGACATAGAGAGTATGGAAATACATGATGCGTCCATCGGTAATGCTATGGTCTCTATCCTCATTTCCCAACTCATTGGCCAGATGAGAGGTACTTCCCATGAGTCTCGGACTACATGGGTAGGATGTATATGGGGCATAGATCAAGAGAGGGTGAACCAACTCAATATCATAACAGTTGGGAAATAGCACACCAACAAGGTAAGGCAAACCTATCCCCATGGTTTCATATAGCTCCAAGAAGCTATCCCCAAGCCCCTCGGATCTCCTAGAGCTCAAAGTACAACTTAAGAGGGACCCTCATAAAAGGGTTTGTCCACTATTCCAAGCTTCTCACGGAAGGTTAAGAATTTGATTTTTCCTAGGGGCTTCGTGAGAATATCTGTGACCTACTCATCAGTTCCAATGTGATGGAGCCTTACGCCACCTTGTTGTACCATATACATTCTATTCACTTTTTGGAATTTCACTTAACCCCAAGTACCACTCCAAGCATATTGATATCAAGTAGGGGCTATGATGGCCCTCTGTTTCGGGACATAGCAGGCTTGAAATTTTCTAACAAATTCTGGGGAAAAATATGATGGGGGAGATTGGACTCCTAGAGTCCAATTTCATCAATTTTATCTATGAATTTATCCTTGAGCCAATAGTAGATTTCGAATAGATTGAACTCACACTGAGTCTCGGAGATTTTGTAATCTCAGTTTGCAAGGGGAATATGGTCCAGGTCTACAAAGTGATGGATTAGAGGGTTGATAGACTCTTCCTGGTTTTTCTTCTTGGGAGGTATATCGTCAATGGAAATTTACAGAAAAAAGGAATGAAAGATGAATGTTTAACAGGAATGTGTAGGTTTGTCACAGACAGGAATTGAATTGGGGATTTATGTTGTGTTGGATAGAATGCTTGATTGATGGAAGAATAACTTTGGAATGTGAAAACCTGAAAATCAAAGTGAATTGATGAAGTTTGCAGCAAGAAAGATGAAAAATGGTATTGCAATAGAGTTTTATGGTGTTTTGCAGATTTTTCCATTGCGGGCTCGGGTTCATTGGATTTCAAATGGTTGCCCCAGAAAAATTAAATGTGCTAACGGTTATCCCCCAGTAAAAGCATTGATTGGCTAACAGCTATAACGATGCAGCGGGATGTGAGTGGAGGGGAGTGCGTAGGTAGGGAAAGCGGGAAAGGAGGGTGGTCAGGAGTTTTTGTAGGGGGGTCAAAGTGGTAAGTAGTATCATGACGAGGGTGTGAAATGTTGGGTTGCACCACGTCGCGCAGGAATGGAGGGAGGAAAATCACCTTTTCAGACCTCCCCCCGATAGTAAAGGCAAGATGGAAAGGGGGGCCAAAAAGCTTTGTCCGTCGTAGATCTAGTGTTGATGTTGATCGAGTGATTGGAAAGTGCGCTAGTGTTAACTGCAACCTGACAAACACCTTTGTCATTTTGCTGGCTTCATTTTATAACGGAAACTTTGGATAAAACCATAATGCATTCAAACATTAGGCAAAAGCGCATTTTGCATAATCTTTTCGAACTTAGGATAAAACTGCACAAATAAGCCTTTTGAAGTGGAATTAATGACATTTCACCCTTTTAATTTCAATTTTTCACCTAATCCTAAGACTAATATTTCTCTTCATTTCTAAGGGTACATTTAGACTTGCAAAACCTCATTGTACTTTTGAAACACAAAAATCTTACACTATTCTATCCACTTATTTCTCCATTGATTCAGGTTAAGCATTTGAATCAATATTATTTTCTACCTAACTAACATTAGCCAAGGTTAAACAGTTTGTGTAACCTTATTCTCTAGTCTAATTAACAAAAAATTTAACTTGTTTAACCATGATTAAGTTGTATGATTTAAACAATGAGTAAGAATTCTGGAATTTTGAACAAGCTGCACACAACCTTCATTTTTTTTAACAGAATGAAACTATTTATCAAGTAGTGGCATTTAGATTTTCAATACTTTCAGTATTATTTCTTTTTTGTTTTGCTTTTGTGGGTTTCTCATCTCTATTTTTTTTACTCTTTCACTTTTTTTCTTTTCTTTTCATTTGTATTTTTATTCTATTTTTTAAATACCCTCTTTTCATTTTCTTTTATATATATTTTTTTGGAAATAATTTTCAAGTTGAAATATTATTTACAACATCATATAGCTAAGATAAAATATCCAATCACCTTGAGATCTTATAAATTATAGGACCCTAACAGGGCACACAAGAGTGCGAGGAGTGTGTTGATGTGTCCAGTATGACACAAGAGTCACCTTGGAGTCAGCCATCAATGAGGAGCAGTGAAGTGCATCGACAACCAACAGAGTTGTTGTACTTTTAGAAAATAGTACCCTTTAGGCATACATTGATGGTGCTTGCAGGATTGTTGGGACGCCTCTGCATGCTTGTGAGAGAGTGTTCACGTTACCTAGGAAGATTACATGGATTGGCCAGGCTAGTGGGATGAGGCGACACAACTTGCGCAGGGTGCAACATTTACAGGATGGAGGATTTGTTCCATATATGGTTGTTTACGCATTTGATCCCTCTCTCGGGGTTGGATGGCGAGAGATATTGAGTTGGTATCTAGTGGATCTAGCTAGGTGGTTAGATGCATCCATGGCCACAATTCATCATAAGTTATGGATTACCAGAGTGGCTTTAGGGCAAAGATGTTGTTGGGATCCAGGTGGGATTCTTCATCACATTGTGGAGTCAGTAGGTGATGGTAGTAGCTACGTGATGGACACGGTGGTTGGGCGCACACACTTTTTCATATCCCCTTCAGATTTCTTGACAACACTAGTGATGGGATGGATTGACAGGGGAGCAGCAAGATTTCATGATTTGTCATGACATGTTGGGCGTAGATGGGATTGTAGGATTATTAGCAGACTCTAGAAGGAGTTGATAGGAGGAGGTGGCATCGATGGGCCACTAGACAGGGTATTGTATGGAGACAATGCTCTGTCAATGGTATATTGGACACAGGAGCTACTGAGGATAGGCTTAGTAGTGTCATTGTTAATTTTAGTTAATGATGGTATGTTCTATTCTTAGAGCAATTTACTTCAATATTTCTTAGTATCCCAATTCAATTTCATGTTTAGAAATCACATTAACATTGATATTAAATGTTGATAGAACATAAATAAATAACCAGAAGACAAGCCAAGAAAAGAGAACAAAATAATTTGGAGGATGCCAGGGAAAAACCCCAATGCAGGGAAAACCCTTTGATCAAATCTTCTTATTATTCTTCAAATTCAGCAGAGATAAAGTATAATTTTCAGCAGTCAACAGGATGCCCTAGCCAGCAAAGTCAACGCTAGTCAAACCAAAAAAATGTCTCCCCATGGATCTTGGTCAAAGACAGTCAAACTCAGCCTCATGAAATAGTCAAATTCAACCATAAATTGTCCGCAACTTCTCGGTCAAACCTGGTCAACGCAGCAGTCAAACAACCCAAAATTTCTCGATTTTGTGCCTTCAGCTGCGGTCTCTCAAACTCAGAATCTGTCCCAAAAATTTAATTCAAACAATGTGAGTTGACCCAAGGTCAATGTTAGTCAACGTTGTAATAGAAATCCTTAAACAGTCTGAAATCTTCAGTTATCCTTTCACACGTGCAAAGGAGAGAGAATGTCTCCTAAGGCTTGTACGAACCAATCAAAAGGAGAGAGAATGTGTCAGGATTTGATGTCCAAAATTAATTTTTAGTATATCCTTTTTATATCCATCAATGAGGGTGTGTGACACATCTTTTGGGGCTCGTGAGCCTACATTACAATTCTGGCCAGCCTTGAAAAATTGCACATGTGAGAAAAATAAATTCAAAATCCAAATTTTTCTCATCCAAAAAAGATGATATTTAGATCAATCTTGCACCTCTTCGAAAGAGGAATAAAAAAAATATATCATCTCCATCATATGAGTAGTGCAAAATGGAGTTTGACCCTAGTTTTCAAATTTAACACTCCCTCTCAACTAGGGAGAACTCCACCTGTCCTTCCATCAAACAAATTGTGCAATCCTTTCATCCAATACCATCATGTACTATCATATATCATCTTGCCATCCTTTTTCATCCTGTTGTCTCTGTACTTTTACAGCTCTGCTCTACTGTAGAAGAAATAATGAAGAATATTGTATCGAGAGTGAGTCACAAAGACCTTGCCACTCACCATTGACCCAAAGTCAATTTAGAGGTAAAAACCACAAGCAGACTTGATCCCAGATCAAGTTGTTTGACACAAACCATCCTAGACATAGAGAGTATGGCAATACATGATGCGTCCATCGGTAATGCTATGGTCTCTATCCTCATTTCCCAACTCATTGGCCAGATGAGAGGTACTTCCCATGAGTTTCGGACTACATGGGTAGGATGTATATGGGGCATAGATCAAGAGAGGGTGAACCAACTCAATATCATAACGGTCGGGAAATAGCACACCAACAAGGTAAGGCAAACCTATCCCCATGGTTTCATATAGCTCCAAGAAGCTATCCCCAAGCCCCTCGGAGCTCCTAGAGCTCAAAGTACAACTCAAGAGGGACCCTCATAAAAGGGTTTGTCCACTATTCCAAGCTTCTCACGGAAGGTTAAGAATTTGATTTTTCCTAGGGGCTTCATGAGAATATCTGTGACCTACTCATCAGTTCCAATGTGATGGAGTCTTACGCCACCTTGTTGTACCATATCTAGGATAAAGTGGTACTTGATATCAATATGCTTGGAGTGGTCGTGGAAAATGAGATTCTATGAAATTTGAATCCCACTTTGGTTGTCACAAATCATCATGGTGCTATCAAACACATGCCCAAATAGATCACTGAAGAGCATATTGATATATTCGGCCTCGAGGTGCTCAAAGTACCACTATATATCTAGGAGCGTATTAATATAGATATCAGTATATTGAGCACCTCGAGGCTGAAGGCAACATTAGGGCCCCTACAAGTTGAAGATACTCGATAGGATTTCCCAAATTAGGACCAACAACACTTCCACACAACTTATTAAAGGTGAGTTCCATTGGAGTAGTCACGGACTTGCAGTCCACCATCCCAAATCTTTCTAGCAGCTTCACAATATATTTTCCCTGAGAAAGGAAAATCTCACTTGGATTATGCTAGACCTCCAGACCTAGGAAATAGTGCATAAATCCTAGGTCCTTCATCTCGAACTGAGAAGCTAGCTCCCTCTTACATTGATGGATAAGAGGGTTAGCACCTCTTAGGAAGAGATCCTCCACATAGAGAACCAGAATGAGAGGCTTGTCATTATCAACATTAAATTAAAGGTTTGGATCAACATCACTTTGAGTAAAGCCCAACTTCATGAAGTATCTATCGATCCTTTCATACCAAGCCCTCTGGGCTTGCTTAAACCTGTAGAGGGCTTTCTTCAACTTGAATACATGTGTATCCCCGTCTCGAACTTCAAACCCCAAAGGTTGTTCCACATAGACCTCTTCCTTGATCGAGCCATGTAAGAAGGCAGTCTTGACATCCATCGGATGTAGACTCTATCATTGCGATGCAGTAAGGGAAATGATCAAATAGATGGTGGTCTAGCAGGCAACAGGTGCAAATATTTCATCATAATCTATACCTTCCTCTTGAGAGAAGTGTCAGGAAACAAATCCTGCCTTGAATTTTTCAGCACTTCCATTGGCTCCATGCTTGATCTTGTAGAGCCATTTCGAGGTAACAACATATTTGTCCTTCGGTCTAGGGACCACATCCCAAACATAATTTTTCACGATCAACTCATATTCTTCATTCATAGCATCCTTCCAAAATTGGTGCTTCACAGCTCCTTCAAACGTCCCAGGCTCAGATTGTACAATGGTGCTCATGGCTACTAAGTACCCTTGGTACCTATTCAGCTTCTTACTTTCATGGAATGTTATCCTTGGAGCAATATTTCTCTCGACATCTTAGAGAGTGTCTCTAAGCCATGAGGGTCTTCTTTTATTTGAAGAAGGTGGATCTATAGGATCCATCAAACCTTCAACATTGGGCATTTGTTCGTCCTTCGGTTATTCCTGATTTCCTGCGTCTTGTTCTTTGCCTTCCTTTGAGATAGGAAGATCTCTAACCTTCCTGTGGGTAGCATCTTTGTAAAAGGTGACATCATGACATATCTCCACTTCTCTTTGATCAGGCACATAGATTCTACATGCCTTTGAGGTTTCACTATACCCCACAAACTTTCCCTTATTTCTAAAAGCATCCAATTTTCTTCTCTTTTCTTTTGGCACATGAAAGTATACGAGACTTCCAAAAATTCAAAAATTATAAACATCGAATTTCTTACCAGTGAAGACTTCTTCAGGAGTTTTGGAGTCCAATTTTGAATGTGGGCATCTATTTTGAACATACACAATGGTGTTGGTAGCTTCTCCCCATAGGAACTTCAGAAGACCTTGGTTATAAAGCATGGCACGGGAAACTTCCAGAATGTTTCTATTCTTCCTTTCAGCAACACCATTTTGTTTGAGAGTATACACAGTAGTGGTCTCCCTCTTAATGCCAGCTTCGTTGCAATATTCATTGAATTAATTCTACTCATATTATGTTCCATTATCGGTCCTCAAAGTTTTGATCTTCTTCCTGGTTTGATCATGCGAAACCATTTGAATATTTTTCCTTTTTCTTCAAGAATTATATTCAGGTCTTGCAGGAGAATTCATCTATGAAGGTGACATAATATAGGAATCATCCCAAGGATGTTACGGGAAACATACCAAATAGATAAGAATGAATTAATTGTAGAATATCATAAGTCTTGGTGACACTTGAGGGCAATGGTCCCATTGTATGCTTTCCTTCGTCACAACCCTGACATACACTTTCATGATCATATTTGAAATTGGGCATAATTTTTACCACCTCCCTTGCTTCGAGAAGGGAATTATATTGAAGGTGTGCAAACCTTCGGTGCCATGGCTCATATTGAAGAGTTGTGTTACATGTCATGGCTCCCAATCGACTTCCTCCAACCTGATAAAGTGTATCAACCCCGAAACCAAGAGTGAAATATTCTTTGAAATTCCTCTTCCAAATGCGTACCTTTCCATCGATGAATGCCACCTTGAATCCTTTGTCTTCCATTGCTGAGATAGACACTAGATTCTTCTTCAAGTCATGTACATACAACACATCTTGCAAACATAGGACTTGCCCTTGATTTAGATGAAGGGTCACAGTCCTTATCCCTTTCACAGGATAGGTGGCATTGCTCCAAGGGTAATTTCCAAATTTGTATCCTTTTCAATCAAATCAGAGAGGGTCTCTTTATATCCAGTGAAATTCCTTGAGGCACCACTATCAATCAACTAGTTACCCAGGGTTTCGGGAGGAGATGCAGTAGAGAGGGAAAATATAAGAATATATTCATTTCTCTTTTTATCAACAACATTAGATTCATCATACCTAGAGTTCCTTGAACTTTTGAAGGGTTGACCATTTTCATTTCCATTTCAGTTAGAGGGAGCCTTTCTCTTTCCTTTGAACCTATTGTTCCTTTGATTTCAATTCCCCCTGAAGTTTTTTTCGTTATAGTAATCATCTCAGTGAGATTCCCTTTTATTGGGATACTCTCTAGCATAGTGACCAAACTTGTTACAATTGTAACATCTACCCTTCCTTCCTTGGGACCTGCTCTTCCTTGATTTTGATTTCTCGGACCAACATTATTTCTCTTCTTTGCATGAGCGGTGGAGGCAGTAGGTTCAATTTCATTTCCATTTGAGGGATGGTCTCTCTCCATCATCCTTGTCTCCTCTTGAGTTCATCTCGTCAACCTTTCATCAAAATTAGGGATTATATTATTATTGAGAATAGTGGTATTGAATACATGCCATGCCCGGGGAAGTCCTCCAAGAGAAATAAGAGTGAGCTCTCGGTTGATTATGATCTCTCCAATAGCTAAGAGACCATTCTTGATTTCGGTGAGCTTCATGAAGTAGGACTAGATGGACTCTCCCTTGTCCATCTTGGTGTTCTTCAACTTCTTCTTCAAAAAGAGAATTTGATTATCATTGCTAGCCCTGAACATGTCAACCAACTTATCATGCATCTCCTTAGATGTGCCCAACTCGGAGATATAAGCAACCAAGTGCTTGCGAATAGAATCCATGATGATATTCTTCACCTTGTTTTACCCTTTCTTGTAATTTTTTTCAGTGGAAACCGGTGCATTTGATGGAGGCTCAGTAATATTTCCCTGCACATAGTCCATAGCATATTGTTCCTCCAATGTCAGATCCAAGGACATTTTCCAAGCATGATAATCAGACTTATCATTGGGCTTATCATCATATTTGAAGTATGATGAGGAAGCCATTAACCCTGGTCCTTGTCTAGTCAACTTTTAGTGATTGCTCTTCTCACTCTTTCTTGGCTTATCTTCACCTCAGCTCTGATACCATGTTAATTTTAGTTAACGATGGTATGTTCTATGCTTAGATCAATTAAATTCAATCTTTATTATTAGCCCATTTCAATTTCCTATTTAGCAATCGCATTAACTTTGTGTAATATTCCCAATTAGCAGAATGAGGTATGCGCTTGCTTTTGGGTCAAGAATTGATTTCGTCAGAGGGTAAGTGATTGCACTCCTTGACTTACGGTTTCATTTTTGTTAAATTTATCCTTTCTAAAGTTCATCAAGAAATAAAGGGGTGAAGGGGCCCATAACCCAACATTAGAATAAAATCACTTTCCCAAAGTCACTTAGGCAAGATAATTAAAAGGAAAAGCGGGGTCCATGAGGCCAAGCGACAGCATAGGAGAGGTGGTAGCTTGGTCAGTGCAGAGGTAGCGTGCAGACAGGAAGCGCAGTGGCAGCGTGGGGACAGACAACGTAAAGCAGCGTGGGGACAGACAACGCAGAGCAGTGTAGGGACAACATGGCATAGGGACAATGCAGCACTAGTGGGCCCAAGGAAATGTTGGAGGCTCATTAGAATAAAAAGGGGATGAGGGAAAACATTCTCATTCATTCATACATCTTCAAATTTTTTGTCTATCAATACTAGAGCATGCTTGAGCTGTTTATTCGAGTATGCAAGTAAGTGTTGTTTAGCACACGGGTGTCTCCGAGTGGAGATCCCAACCTCATCCTTGGGGGACTTCGAGTGCCCAATTAGGAGAGGATTCCCACCTTCAATTTTTGAGAGTAGCATCATTGCTTCAGCACCAAGATTACGCATTTCATCCCAGGGTAGCGCAGTCACTCAGGATATTACGCAGTCAAGGAGGAGAGCAACTTCAGAAGAGGAGGAAGCTTGACAGATTTTAGTCTGGAGGCTTGTGAAGGGATCAAACCTTCCATAGCAGAGTTCCTTGGGAAATTGGAGGAAATTCTTACCAGTAGTTCACTTCTGAGGCCAACGTACCCAACAAAAGTGCGTATCCATCCCAAGGAGGTGATTTTCGGGGTCAACCTTTCTGGAATTCCTTTGTGGGTTATTCTGGGTTTTTGGAGGAGAGTCGAGTGTCCGAGTTTCATATTTTTCTAAGCAATAGAAAAACCCCTTTTCGCAGTTGCTTTCCATCTAGCAGCAACATTTCCAGCAGTACAACGTAGAGGAGGAACAACGCAGAGCAGCAGAGGAGCAGAATTTCTGAGCAGGGAAAGAGAGATCATTTCAGCCTGCCTAGAGCAGGCCAAGGTGCTATCATTCTGAGCACTACTTGTACTTGTCCCTCATTTTAGAAACATTAATAAAATGGCTCAGAAATTATGGTTTATTTGTAGTGTTTTTCATGCATGCTTCTATTTGTTGTAGTTTTTGTTTGTGTTGCTTTGTATTACTGTCTATTCCCAATTTGGGATATTTCACATTGAGAGTAAATGTTGATAGAACATAAATAAATAACCAGAAGACAATCCAAGGAAAGAAAACACAATAATTTAGCGGATGTCAGGGAAAAAACCCAATGCAGGGAAAACCCTTTGATCAAATCTTCTTATTATTCTTCAAATTTAGCAGAGAGATAAAGTAAAATTTTCCGCAGTCAACAGGATGCCCTAGCCAGCAAAGTCAATGTTGGTCAAACCAAAAAAATGTCTTCCAATGGATCTCGGTCAAAGCCAGTCAAACTCAGCCTCATGAAACAATAAAACTCAACCAAAAACAGTCGCAACTTCTCAATCAAACTTGGTCAACGCCGTGGTCAAATCTGTGGTCAACGCAGCAGTCAAACAACCAAGAATTTCTTGATTTGTGTGCCTTCAGCTGTGGCTTCTCAAACTCAGAATCTATTCCAAAAATCGAAGTCAAATAATGTGAGTTGACCCAAGATCAACGCTTCTCAACACTGCAATAGAAATCCTTAAACAGTTTGAAATCTCCAGCTATCCTTTCACACGTACAGAGGAGAGAGAATGTTTAAAAGCCCAAATGGGATATTTTAATTAAAAATTCAGAAAAATAACTAAACTCCACAATATGCCGTAAAATCACTATTTACTCAACAGAAGATTGCCATGTAAAATAAACACATAAGCACTGCAATATATCAACACATCAAATAGGAAGAATATCAACATTTTATTATAGATAATAACTGGGGGTACAAATACATCTGACTCAAAGAAAGAGCTGAGATGGAGAACTGGCCACCAAGATGAGTTGTTGCACTGCACTAGCCTCAAAACTGAACTGCTGCACTCTCCCTCTATCAACAACTGTCACTGAACCCACTGAAGATGATGAAGCACAAGTTGAAGATCTGAATGATCCTCACACCAATCCCTAAAGCTCTTCAAAACTTCTGAGTGAAGTCTCCTCAATTTTCGTCCAACACTCACAAATCACCCAAGGGTTTTCGTCTTGGGGCTATGGTTGAAGTAGAGAACCACGTCTCACACCTCTCATACAATAAAATGATATGATCCAAATAGATCCCTCAATGGCCTCCTCCCTTTCTTTTATAGATTTCTTGGATCCTTCTAGAGCATTATTTTATTCATGGTGCACTTTTCCCTCTTACTAAAATATTCCTTTTTAATGCAGAAAAGAGTAAATCGACTACCATGTCTCCTCTGGTCACTGAAACTCATGCCCAACTGTCCCATCATGTAGGTATTCTCATCCCAATTCCAATGAGCTATTACACTAAGGTGTTCCATCATGTATTCCCCCTGGAATGCCACCTTGAGCGTAATCAGTTGAGTTAAGCCCACAAATAACTCAAATTTCCGAAAGTTTTCGGAATGCACCGGAACGAAAGACAAACTACTTGGATGATGGAATATATCAAGCGAATGCCACCGAACACCATGGAAAAGCCTCAAAAATCCTCCAAAAAGCCCGCTGATAGCACCAATCTGTACATGTGACCTATTTGCTCCTAACTTTGGAAGTCCAACCTAACCTGTCGTAGGTGACACCAAAAAATCAAATAATACAGACCTTCCACCCCAAGATTTCTTACCCTCAAGCAATCCAAATATGTGGGCCACTCTGTCGGCCCGATGCAACTAAGATCCAACGCCTGGATCCCATACAAACCTTCTGGTGCTATTATGTGCCTGTGTCAAGACACCCGGAATAGATCCCTCAATGTCGAGATCCCAAACTAATCTCTCACTGTACCTGTCATCAAACAATCCTCCCGGATCCCCACACCATGATGGCCAATCATTGCCCATCCCACAGCTCAAACTGTGCACTCCCTCTAGCTATAACTTATGCTCTAAGAGTTGAAGACCACGTCTCCTGCTGCGTTGTATCTATGACGGTGTAATCTGCCCCACCAAATGTGTACCATCTCATCACCTCTCTCCAATCCAACCCCTGACTAAATCTAATGTTGATCCAGCCCTCCTGAAACCAAGATGGGATGCTGAAGAAATTTCGATCTGTGCCCCACTGCCAACTAGAATCTGTATCATCTGTCATGTCTAAGGGCCCTTGCTCCGTTGTAATCCCTACGAAGAATATTGTACCATCAAGAGGGTACCAACTCATGATCTCCCACCAATCCATCCTGGAAGAAGAATCCAATGTAGCAAAAACTGCATATGGAACATGCCTGGAGTGTTGTCACCAACTCGTAATCAACTCACACTACTCTGCCTTGTTTTCCAACAAAAGCTACCTGTAGAGGAAAGCCCCTCTCTCTATAATGATCCAAAGTGGGGAAGATATGTTGCAAGCCCCATAGATGTACTCCTAGAGAGTGCTACTCACTGAAAGTACTGCAGCTATGCCGACTACATGTACATCTATTTGCACCTCATCAATGTGTCGGCCCAAAGATGGATGCTCCACCATCTCCAACAACTCCTCCTTCTCCTAATCAGGAATTTCATGATCCTGTTGTCTACTAGTCCCCTACAGAACTATCCCATCAACCTCCACCATCTCCAGAGGATATGGATCTGAAACTATTGTCACCATACTCGATGTTTGTTCATTCAATTTCTCCTCCTCTGGCTAAACCTAAGGTTAGCCACATATGCATCATAGACTCGGTATGAGCCTCCATCTAGCTATCCCCCAAGGGACTATCATGCAGGATGTGCATAGTATCCTCCTATGCTGACTCAGGCTCCATCATATGCTGCTCCGGCTGAATCGTCACAAGTGACTCATCACCCAGAGTATCTCCTATAGAGTCCCCTGACTGGTCCCCCTGCACACTGGAATATAGCTCCAGTCTACTATCATCATCGCTGCATGACTACTCTCGCTCCCCAGAAGGATTCTCATCTAATCCCATGGACTCACCTGAAGAAGATTCCTCATCCTAGCATACAGAAAGTATGTCCTTTTGTTATGCTTCTACCACATCATTTGCATCACTCAAGCATGAGTGATCAGGCCCCCAAGGTTCTTTGCAGATGAAGCAAAGTCCCTTCCTTTTCAACTCATTTCTGCTGCCAGATCCACCAAAATGGAGCAGCTCCTCCCTGGTCAAATGTCTCCTGAAAAGCTCAATGTTCTGCTCAACTAGCCCTTGGGCTAGCTCATAAGCAGCAGGTGAGAACAATTGTTCTCTCCTCCAAATGCTCAGCAACCTATTCTGCAACTCCCAGCAAATGGCCTCACAGACTCCCATACATGATGACAGGATGGACTACATGTGTGTTATGACTGTGTCAAAATGATGTCTCCTAATGCTGAAGAAGCATTGAAAAATTTGTAGAATCAAGCCATCACACTCAAGGTCAAACATGATCTCATAAGTCTGGGTCATGGCCATGAATTCTAAAACCTTAAGCTTCCTCCCAAATGTAGAGCCTGCATAGTTGTCCAAATCCCGTAAGGTTCCTACTATCAATCTGAAAATTATTTTCATAATTTCATCATTGTAGGGAGGGAAGGGTGTTGTTATCCTCAAAATATCACTGAAACAAGAGGCAGTTATAAGCTTGACTCTCTCACTTGGATGTTCCAAGAATCTGGCTTGTACTAATGCAAGCATAGATGGCTCCAAGGCCCAATTTAAACTCCAATCATATTTCTCTATCTTTGGAAGAAAGGATTCCAGTTTCTCCAACATGGGAAAGTCATTTTATGATCTTCCGCTCTTTAAGTCCATCCCAAGTGTATAAAGCCAATTTCCCACTTCTCTCTCCTTTTGTAAATTCCTCGGGTGCCTCTGTTGGAGAAAATTATGTACCTCCTTGGAGAAGGGTTTGTTGTTTTGTTTCAAGGAACTAACTTCTGCATTGTTTAATATTTTTTGTCTTCGGTTTAGATCGCAACCCATTGAGGCACTTCTATGTTGATTTAGGAGTTGTTTTTAAAACTTCATTGTTTCAACAACATATATGGAAGTAATAGTGGTTTAGGTGGACTTGCACAAGGTAGGCTACAAGCACCAGGTGATAAGTGCAAGAAAATCCAACCACTCCAATAGCAAGCTCCTCTATAAATTGCACTAATGCTCTAAGACTACACTGCTAGATAAATTCGGCCTCTGATTTACCCACTGAAAACTACTCAGAAAATTCTAGGAATTTGAGAAGGTGATCCTTGCCCAAAACCCAGAAAAACCCAGAAAGGGTTTCTTCTAATTCCAACCTTCAAAATATGACCCTTTCTAGTTTGGCCCTCTTCCAATTTCTTTTTCTGGAACTGTAGCTGCTACTGTAAATCATTGCTCTCCAAAATCCCAGTCAAACTCCTCATATGGCTCTCTTATCAATTCCCCAACACCCCAGCTCTAAAATCCCACCAATGCAGCTCCCACAAATGAGCCTCCTCCAATGACTGCATAGGCCCTTCTAACCAAAATAGCTGCAACTAAAAACTAGAAACCCACAGGCTAATCCAAGATTGAAGCTCTGATACCACTATTATATCCCGAATGGGATATTTTAATTAGAAATGTAGAAAAATAACTAAACTCCACAATATGTCGTAAAATCACTATTTACTCAACAGAAGATTGCCATGTAAAATAAACACATAAGCACTGCAATCTATCAACACATCAAATAGGAAGAATATTAGAATTTTATTATAGATAATAAATGGGTTTACAAATACATTTTACCCAAAGAAAGAGTTGAGACGGAGAACTACCCACCAAGATGAGTTGCTGCACTGCACTGGCCTCAAAACTGAACTGTTGCACTCTCCCTCCAGCAACAGCTGTCACTGAACCCACTGAAGATGATGAAGCACAAGTTGAAGATCTGAATGGTGCTCACACCAATCCATGAAGCTCTGGAAAACTTCTAAGTGAAGTCTCCTCAAGAGAGTTGGGTTTTCGTCCAACACTCACAAATCACCCGAGGGTTTTCCTCCTGGGGCTATGGCTGGAGTAGAGAACCACGTCTCACACTGTAGAAATTTGAATAACTGATATATTATTCACCGAGATTCTCCTAATCACACACTATTTTAGCTTCATGCATAATACAAAATCTCTTCTACCATTGATCATCACATGCGGAAATAAAATCAATTGCATGCACACATTAAAACCACAAACAATCACACATATGAACACAGTATTTAATGGGAAAGCTTAAAGCTGAAAACCCCAACTATCTGTATATTATATATCATGGAGATCATGTAACAATCATAGTACAAAAGCTCCTCACAAGCTCTCATGCACACCCTCAATTGCTACACACTATCAAGCTAGATCTAGCAAAACACATGCTCCAATCTTTTTCCACTTGATAGCCAGCCTCTATTGCGTAATCAATGCTATGGGATGGCTTCATTAAATAGATAAACCACCTGGCTTGTACTGCGAAATCCTCATGGGCTTCTCCACCTATCTGTGTGTTGCAAATAGCAACAGTATAGTCACAACTGATAGTTAACCTGCTCTTTCACCTATTTCTGCACTGGTCTCCACTGAAATTGTCCATGCACTGAAGTTAACTGATGCATTCTTTAGTTGATTAATGAGTTTATAATTAGTGAATTAATTAATAATTAATTCACACCACTCTCACTAATTTTATCAATTAGTTAAATTGAATACAAATAGCTCAACTATGTTTAGATTAGTTAAACTGAATACAACTCCACTAACTTCCTCAATCAACTCCACCAAACTCTGTCACATGAGTTCTAACTGAAGTATCCATGCAATAGCTCCACATAACCCTCAGGAATAGCGTAATTCCTTCTGTCGGCTCCTGTGCCACATCTGTGCACTTAACTGAAGTGCTCCAAGAGAATAAGATAATGTTTAGAGTCCAAATATTATTAAGAGCTAATAATATTCGACATATCTATTTTTAGACTGGAAATCTAAAAATAGATTCCGCCCGATATGTCTAAAAATAGAAGTCCATATATTTTTTCCGACTTGACCAACCATCCACAAATAGCATCCTGCAACTCATAGAACATGATCCATATGTCTAAAAATAGACATAGTCTAAAAATAGACTTTGCGCCAAAAATAGCCTGCGGGCCCACTTAGTGAAGGCGACTCCTTTCCACTAAGCTCATCATCTTGTTACAATATCAACACTCCCTCTCAACAAGATAAGGATTATCTACAACCCCTATCCTGCCCCTGTGGTATTCGAATTTTCTCCTGGTGAGCGCCTTCGTCAAGATATCATCATCCTGATCCTCCGTAGGAATGTATGAAAGTAACATGATCTTCCGCTGCACACAATCTCTGATATGATGATACCGGATGTCAATGTGTTTAGATCTATCATGAAATACTGGATTAACCGAGAGTTTGATGCAACTCTGATTATCACAATAAATCACAATAGGCTCTAAGTGTGAACCGAACAACCCGACCAGGATCTTCCTCATCCATATAGCCTCGCATGCAACCAAACTCGCTGCCATATACTCGGCCTCTGCTGAACTGAGTGCCACGGATCTCTGCTTCCTGCTGTACCAAGAAACTGTTGTCGACCTGATACTAAAAATCCCTCCAGATGTGCTCTTTCTGTCTCATGGCCTCCCTACCCAATTCCATCCTATAGCCTGCATATCTCGCATCATCCGACTGGCTCTGTAATTCATAATCCATATCCCCATGCTTCCAGGATATCTCAATACATGTTTAGCTTGCCTTCCAGAGAGTTTGCCATTAACCATAGCTTGTGAAAGCTGGTTAACAGCATAGCATATATCGGGTCGTGTATTGACCAGATACATAAGCGACCCCACCAACTGTCGATAAACAATGGCATCCACTACCTCCATTGAAGTAGCATCCTCCTTCCTCCAACCTCCAGGAAGAGGAGTATCAACAGGCTTGCAGCCATGCATGTTGAACTTCTCCAGTATCTCCCGAGCATACTTACCCTGAGAAACAAACAGTCCATCACTGCGCTGCCAAATTTCCAATCCCAGAAAATAATGAAGGAGGCCCAAGTCCTTCATCTCAAACTCTCTAGCAAGATCCTCCTTGCATGAAAGTATCAACATCTCATCACCTGTCAGAATCAAATCATCTACATAAAGTACAATGATCAACAATTTACCCTCCACCACAATCTGGTATAGGTTAGGATCCACCTCACTCTTGGAGAATCCAAGTCCGGTGAAATAACTGTCTATCCGTGTGTACCAAGCACGAGGTGCTTGTTTCAACCCATACAGCGCTCTCTTGAGCTTGCACACATGCGACTCGCTGCTGAAGATCTCGAAACCTTCGGGCTGCTCTATGTACACCTCCTCCTCAATGACTCCATTGAGGAACGCAGTCTTCACATCCATCTGATGGATATGCCACCCCATCTGCGCTGAGAGAGCTAGGATCGTCCGTATGGAAGAGTACCTTGCGACAGGTGCAAAGGTATCCTCATAATTGATCCCCTCAATCCATAGTGCTTCCTGCAAATGTGGCCCTGTCTGTATCCACACTCCCGTCAGCCGCCTGCTTCACTTTGTAGATCCATCTCGAACCCACCACTGATTTCCCCTCCGGCCTTGGGACAATCTCCCATGCAATGTTTCTGACAATCGAATCATACTCTTCCACCATGGCATCTACCCATGCGGGGTCCTCCACAGCTTCCTCGAAAGAGGATGGCTCTGTCACGATACACTTGCTCATAAGAGCCATGTATCCAGTATACCGGTCAGGTGACTGTCTCTGTCTACACTGTGATGTAGGTGCTCCTACAGTCCCTTCTGACTTGGAGCCACCACAACCTTCTGAGGTGCCTCCCCACCCTCTCGATGACAGATGCTTCGAGTGGTTTCTTCCACTCCATGAACCTCCTCTTGTGGCTGATCCACATCCTGAAGCTCATCCTTAGGAACTAATAGCTCCTCATCTACATGCAAGTGTGGCTCCCTCTCAAGCGAACACTTCATGTCTTTCTCCTCCTGAAATTTGATATCCCGTCGCACAACAGTCTTGCGACTGTCTGGAAAATACACACGATAGTTGTGGGGCGTATCAGTGTACCCCACAAATATCCCAACCTCTGCGGTCGGCTCCAGCTTCTTCCTAGCATCCTTCGTCACATGAATGTAAACAGGTGAACAAAAAATCCTCAAATGGGAAATATCGTGCCTCTTCCGTAAAATGCCTCCTGTGTGTACTCATGCCAAGTATCCCGTGAGGACAACCCATTTCCACACATATACCATATATTGCATTTGCCTCTTCCCATAAGTGAACGGTAGGCCCGATCATGCAACATTGCCCGTGCAGCACCCACGATCACTTCAGCCAGGCTCACGAACCCCATTCTCATTGTGTTATGAGGTGCTATGAGCTCTCTTTCAAATTCCTTCACAAGTGCAAAGTCCCTTGAATTCGCCAGAGATGAATTCACCACCATTATCGTTCCTAAGAGCCTTCACCTGCTTCCCCGATTCTTTCTCAACCACTGCCTTGAACTCATAGAACTTTGAGTATGTCTCGCTCTTCTTCTGCATGAAGAAGATCCAGCACTTACGAGAAAAATCATCAACAAATATCACATAATACCTGTGCTTTGCTGTCGAAGATACTGAGAAAGGTCCACACACGTCTGTGTGAATTCTCTCAAGGATCGTCGTGGCGTGACTATCCTTCTCGTGAAAGGTGGCTTTCACAAATTTTCCACAGTCCCCAGATCTCATCTGACTGCAGCAAGAGCAGCTCCCCTAGGTGATGGGGATAAACTGGGTCACAGTATCTTCAAAGCTCCATAGTGAAGGTGGCCCAATCTCCGGTGCCACAACTCGCTATCATCCCAGCTCACTACTCCTTTTGCCTTGCCTGCCATTGCTGCGCAACCATCTACCTGCAATTGATAAAGGTTCTTAACTTGAACCCCTATCCTCCAGGTCTCACCAGTTGCCTTACTGTGCAGGAAAGCCTTTCCCTCGCTAAAGACAACATCATATCCCTTGTCTTCTAACATCGCCATAGAGATAATATTCTTCTTCAATCCTGGAACATGCATCACTTCCTTCAATACGAAGGGTTTACCAGACTCCCTCTCAAAGGAAATGGCATCGATACCGGTCGCACTGTATCTACCATCATCGCCCATCTCGATGTGCACTCCAAGATCTTTCTCATCTAGATCAGTAAACAAATCTCGATCTCCTGTCATGTGAAAAGATGCACCACTGTTAAGAAACCACACTGATCCCATCCTACTTGAGACCAAGCATGCGATCAAAAATCCATCTCAAAATGTGAGGCCAGCCCTCTCCAAATTATAGCTCCACAACCCATTGTTCTTCTTTCTTCAGGACAACAGTGGCGAATGTCCGTGAGCAGAGGTGAAAGCACTTCACCCTTGGACATGTCTATGTCCTCTGCTTCTCGCTCATCAGACCTGACGGAGAAGCTTTGCTCTTCCTTTCCTGCTTTGTAGAAAAAGTGCATCTTCATTAGAGTTCTTGATGAAGATCCTAGTCCGGTACTCCACCTTATCTCCTCTGTACAAGATCCGACCAAAGTTTCCTCCTAATCCCAGCAATCAGAGATCAGCATTGACAGAGTCCTGATAGGAATGCCAACTCTTCGGAAGCCCAAGGAGAGCCAAGCTCACCAAGTCCTCATCATCAATAGTCACCCCCACACTTCCCAGCTCATCCCTGCATTGGATGAACTTTGTGAGGTACTTGGGCATACTATCGCCTTTCTCCATATTTATGTTCCTGATTTTTTCCTTGAGCACCAACTTCCTCTGATCGCTCTTGCTTTGAAATAAATCTGTCAAAGCTTTCCACATCAAGAATGGAGAAGTCTTACCATGAAGGCTGGATACTATGTGATCCTTCACGCCCTCCAACAAAATCTTTCGACACTTTGTTGTCTTCTTTTTCCATGCGTCAAGTACGGCAGCATTACTAGAACTAGGTTTTGGAACTCTGACCAGAACCTTCTTATTGCATTAATCCATCGCTCCATCCTCGTCTTCCAATATATCTGAGCTGCCTCAAGTGTGTACACAGCCCAAATCACAACTGGCTGTAAGATAATCTCATCTCATTAATTAAGAAAACACTGCAGCAATTTCGAATTCCACCAGCACAAAACTCAACCGCTTCAATGTTTTGTAATTGCTCCAATGATCAATATCGCTCTGATACCATGTAGAAATTATATAACTGATATGTTATACATCCGAGATTCTCCTGATCACACACTATTTGACTTCATGCACAATATAGAATCTCTTCTACCATTGATCATTAATTGCGGAAATAAAATCAATTGCATGCACACATTAAAAACCACAAACGAATCAATATGTTGAATACTAAAGATTATTTGAGTTTCAAAGCTGAAAACCCCAATCATTCGTATATTATAGGCTAGGTAGATCATGTAATAAATCAGTACAAAAGCCTCCTCACAAGCTCTTTAAGCACACCCTCAATTTGGCAACACTACTGGCTGATCAGCAAACATACATGCTCCATCTTTTGCTACTGATAGCCACCTATTGCATAACTAAATGCTATGGGAGAATGGCTCATTAAATAACATAACCACCTGCACTTGTAATTATGAAATCCCTCATGGGCTTGAATCAGCTCAGTTAGCTAGCACAATGTAGTCACAACCCATGAAGTAACATGTTTCAGCACCTATTTCGCATTGGTCTTCATCGAAACCATGACCGAAGAACCCATGATACTCTTATTACAGGAGCTATAATTAAAGAAATTAATAACAACACCATACCACTTTGCCCAACTTATCAATTAGTTAAACCGAATACAAATAGCTCAACTATGTTTAGATTAGTTAAACTGAATACAACTCCACTAACTTCCTCAATCAACTCCACCAAACTCTGTCACATGAGTTCTAACTGAAGTATCCATGCAATAGCTCCACTTAACCCTCAGAAATAGCGTAATTCCTTCTGTCAGCTCCTGTGCCACATCTGTGCACTTAACTGAAGTGCTCCAAGAGAATAAGATAATGTTTATAGTCCAAATATTATTAAGAGCTAATAATATTCGAGATATCTATTTTTAGACTGGAAATATAAAAATAGATTCCGCCCAATATGTCTAAAAATAGAAGTCCATCTATTTTTTCCGACTTGACCAACCATCCACAAATAGCATCCTGCAACTCATAGAACATGATCCATATGTCAAAAAATAGACATAGTCTAAAAATAGACTTTGCGCCAAAAATAGCCTGCGGGCCCACTTAGTGAAGGCGACTCCTTTCCACTAAGCTCATCATCTTGTTGCAATCTCACAACA